>CM067374.1:131649261-131691761 GCA_034401795.1 Chaetoderma sp. LZ-2023a
TAGCCTGGTATGCATGGCCGATAATAGCCGGTAGCACCTAATATCATTCTGACTCCACCGACATCCTGTGGAGGCGCCATTTAATGAATGACCTCCACCTTCTACTTCTGGGGTGAAATACCTTCCATAGAGATGTGATAACCGAGCAAATCAACTGACTTGCTCGCGAAATCGCACTTCTTCCATTTGAGCTGCAAATTATGCTCGCGTAATCGCACCATCATGAGTGTCAAGTGATGTGCATGCTCTTCAGGACTTCTAGAAAACACAACCACATCATCGATGAAAACTTATTTATGTACCCACATAAAACAGAATCCATTGCCCTCTGAAAAACTTCTCCACCATTCCAATAACCAAAAAGCATATGAGTCCATTCAAAAAGACCTTCAGAACAGACGCACGCTGTCTTCTCAATGTATTGCTTGGCCATTGGTATCTGTCAATATCCAGACTTCAAATCCATCGTAGAAAACATGGTAGCGCCTTCCATCCTATCAACAATAGCCGAAATATTTGGCAATGGATAATTGTCCACTCCCTCATTCAATTTTCAGTAGTCGGTGCAGAAATGGGTTGTTCCATTCTTCTTGGGCACCAGGGTAATTGGTCACGCCCAAGGTGATGAAGATGGTCGAATCACACCCACGTCTAGCATTTCCTTAATCTGATCATGTACAGCATGTGCTTTTACAACGGCGTTCTATATGGTCGCTGTCTAATGGGAGGGTGATCGGTAAGGATTGTACATTCCACCAACAGATTCCTACCCAGTTCCTAAGGATGAGCGGTATCAAAATTATCAGCATAGTCACTAAGAACTTTGTCAATAACTTTGTATTGGTCATCTCCATGATACTGGCGTCAGCATAGTATCGCTTCTGGTTCCTATAGGGAATATGTAATGGGAAGATGTTGCCAAACCACTCCATTTCCCCTTTCCTGTAATGTATTACCGCTTAACCTGTGTGCAATGCGTCCACCGCAATTAATCTCTCATGATTCATACTTTTCACGATTATGACAGGTATGGGCTGAGCACCTTGAAATTTGACCTCTGTTTCGCCTAATACCTCAATGGATGAGCAGTTTACAGCTAAGAGTATCTGGACTTTCTTTAGCGGTCTCGAGCCAAGCAGACTCTTCCAAAAGTCACTTCTTATCAGTGACGTACTAGCACCAGTATCCACTAGAATATCGATACTACACTTACCGGTATCAACACTGCGACCAATATCTTTGTCTAAGCACAGTCGGACCAAGAACCTCTCGGTTGCATGTTCAATCCGTCGGTGTTTTCCGGTCATTGGCTGTCTCCATAGCTTCATCGTCTAACATCATTAGTCCCTCCTCCCCTGGGATGATCCGTCGGTGCATCACGGCCACTCCAGAACCTCCCATATGTGTCTGTGATTGCCCGGTCAGCGTGAATCCATCTCTGTCAGAATATTTGTCTTTTATTTTTTTAAGTGGTTTCGATTGTCCCTTGTGTGTTAATCCCCATGCCACTGTGACCTCATCCACTTCCATTCAGGGTGCTTCTGTAGCTCGCCAGGTAGTGTCGGGCCGTTCCAGTGTATTATGTCGACGTGCACGACGAGTGATGACGCTGGTTAGCATCCGGTCTCGGGGTGACGGACCTTGTACGATATTGGACATAAATATGGCGTAAGTACAGTAGGGGGCGTAAATCGGGTTTCACGAAAAGCGCGTATCTTACGCGGGGCGTAAATATGGTCGTAACGTACGCGTGCTGAGACCCGCGCGTAAGATAGACGAACACGTCTAACTCAGAACATGACGTTCGGAATCGCCTTTTCCAGTGCACACGGCGAGTATTCGCGAGAGGCTAATTAGGTCAACATTTAGTCGGGAACACGTGTTAAAATTAGATCTGTTTATTCATAGCTATTTCTTTTGTGCACTTGGAACTTCTCACATTTTCCAGAATGCATTGCTATCGACACAAACAGATCATCACTGAAAGGTTTGTCTTTACTATATACCGTAATTTAAGCTGCCAAAATGAGTCACCAGTTTTCGAATATCCCTAACGCTGTTCTGATAGAGCTCATCTTCTGCCGCGCCTCGCTTCTAACGTGTAAAAAGCTACATCTTCGATCTAAAAGTACAGGCAATATTTTGTTGTTTGAAATAATCGAGCCATCATCCTCTAAAATGACGCTTCAAATCCAGGATTTAATTTAATCGATAAAGCCTGTCTATTATGACCACACTATAGGAGCACAGAGTAACTGTCAGAATATGAATAGTGAATCGAGCCAAGGCCCAAGTGTATGCCCTAGGTGACAGATAATAGTTGGCAGATTATTTTGAAAATAGATTGAGTGTGTTGTTGCTTCCTTAAGTTCTTTACTGTCAAATTGTTTTCAAAATAATCAGCCAGTTATTTATAGGCATTTTAGCCTTTATCCTTTGTCATAAATAACACAAGTTAATTCTCTTTTTCTGGTAAATGAATTTTCGAATACCGGTACAGCACTGCAGTAATTAAAGACACCAATTTTTGTAAATTTACCACTGGAATGACTGGCTTCGTTATCGAGCCAATTCTTCAAGTTCAAGTGGTAAAATCTAAAAAAATAGTTGCCGCATCCTGCAAGCTTTCACAATGGTTTAATGAAAAGAGCTGTTAACCCTTTACTCCTTAAATTGAAAAATAAATTCCATGTTTTCATTGAAAATGTCCCTTTGCCGACCAAGAGATTATTTTTGAAATTGTAACACTGGAATGACTGGTTCGGTTATTGAGCCAGCCATCCCTCTCCCTCCTGCCCTTCTCTCTCTCTCTCCCTCTCTACCCCTCTCTCCGTCTCTCACTTTCTCCCTCTCTCCCTGTCTCCCGCTCTCCCCCTCTCTCGCGCTCTCTCTCTCTCCCTCTCTCTCTCTCTCTCTCTCTCTCTCTCTCTCTCTTTCTCCCTCCGTCCCTCCCCCCTCTCTCTCTCTCTCTCTCTTCGTCGATTCTTCTCAATAGTGCAACGTGTTGGTCGTATTTTGGCACATCACATTGTTGATGAATGAACGCCATCGAATTCACCCCCATTGTAAAGAAAACATATAACATATGTTAGGTTCTGATTAATGACATTCACTATGTGGTTGTAACACATGTATAATTTGTAGCCAAATGAAAATATTTGATTGGCGTCCGAATATGCCTGCACGTATATATGTCCCATGTGTTATATCCGCGGCATAATCATGCGCAATAACCCTGAGACCGCTGAGACATGTCACAAATATTATTCAGTACACGGATGAATACATGAACACAAGTGTTTCTCTAGTGATATAGGGAATGGAATTTATTATGATACATAGATTGACAAATTAATCTCAGTTATGGAATGCAAAATGAAAAAACCGGACAGAGAGCAATTACCATATTGTAGAGTGATCGAGCCCCATCATTTTGACATTTATCTCATGTTTCTATCTCGATATCAATTATAAAATTAAGAGCAGCCGTAAACGCCATTAGTTTTGCATTGGATTACCATGGAAACGTGTGATTATCTCTGTTAATCTCGGTACATTAGAATACTGAATAAGGGGTCATTTCGCACTACATTTGAGGCTCAATTAATTAATTGGTTTCAGATACGTTCTTAAGGTTAACTTTGTTATATTTTATTTTAATACTTCTCCCTTAGGAATCGATTGTAGTTAATTAGAATAGGCTTAGAATAAGTAAGCGACAGGTGACAAAAATTTGGAATTATATGTGTAATCTATATGATTAAGAAAGTTCAGTAAACGAGTCATCATTAATAGAATACAACATTGTGTCATCCATTCCATCTATCTCCGCTAGACGGAAGATCCCGGTCGGTACGCGGGTTGAGACAGTGGCGAGTTAAATCCCCATAAGAACCAACCACGTGACCACCCGTCAAAATCAACCACCGGTACCATAATACGCTTCTTGGAAATAGTGGAGATTGACCCAAAATATACATGCCCATAGAAGCCGAAACTGGCATGAGGTCAAATCTTCAATGAAACTAATTCCGCCATTGATGACAATGACAAAAATCGGCGCCACCTTCCAGACTTCATTGAATTTTGACAATCATCCTGACGAAAAGGCTGCATATATCGAAGGAACTTTGTCTGTTTTCCCAGTCAATGCCATAGAAGGCATACTTCTGCGTGGCCCTTGGAATATGGATTGAGTCAAGAATGAATAATGGCTTGAAGATGAAGTCGGGATTGGCTTGCCATTTAGTCCAGTCAATCTAGGCCAAAAATATTTTAACCCGGAACAAATTGCAACAGAATTTTTTTACCTCGCCCAGTGTATAGGGGGCCATCATGTACAACATATAAAAAAATTCCAATAGGGGAAAGAGTAAAATTTGCATAATTATTACCAGATTTTGGCCATTTCACCTGAAAAATCCATTTTTCTTTATTTCTTTAAAACCGGTATGTAATATATGTGTGACTGGGTATTTTTGGACTTTTTTAGTAATAAATGAATACGATTGACATATTCTCCACAAATTAAATGTATTGTGTTATGCCACTTGCATGAATCTACCTAATACCATAATTGATATTGATACAATACATATTATATTTTATTATGTCACGGTATTGTGTGTTTCTAAGCTAAGCTAAGATGAAATAGTATGGCATAGGTACCTGGTTTCTACTAATTTCATCTTGCATCAATTATCCAAGTCATCTTCCTCAATGAGCGTTATTGAATTCGAGCAACTGAGACCCTTACAGTCTTCGCAGGCGGATGTGCAGCTGAGCCCATGTTTTCTACAGGTGCATCTCTTTGATTCACAGCCAGTTTTGCAGCTGCATCTAAATGAATACAGTAAATCGTCAGGTGCTGCCAGCATGTCAGTCTTAACAGGCAGCATTTGGTGGTTCAGAACTTTCCAGCCCCATTCTGTTGGATCCATATCTCTAGCATCCCCTCTCCAAACTTGAATTTGGTAGTACACGCGAAGACTGTGAAACTTTGTGGATGCGGGTGTTGGTGGTAAATCTCGTGCTTGAACATACTTGGAACTTTTTGCAACCTTCTCCCTGAATCGCTTGTACTGCAAAGCAACTAGACTATCCATTGAAGTGCCATTGTATGGAATAAGCATTGCCTTCTCACCTGATTTTATCACGTCATCTTTATTCGCATTACTCATTGTAAACACTTCAGCAATTTGAGAGAGTTCTTTGCAGCACTGGATTTTGCTAAGGGATGCAGATTTTCCAATTCCATATAGCTGTTGAGTCACAGCCAAGGATAGCATGGATAAATAACAGCTGTGAGCACAAACAGAACCCGAGTTTTTCCTTTGCCATTTTGATATTCCACAGTCGGGGTTTCTTTGCATTTTGCTTTGGCTCTGGTCTGAAAAATAGCGGACAGCCATTCATATCAGTATGGTATAGAAGCAACACCAGTAGGTCGGTATCGTCTCCAACAAGAGCAGTATTTGTTGACTTTGAAGCCAAGAGAGCCGTTTGCGTAATAAAGACATCAGCATCACCGCTTGCCTTTATCGTTAAGCATCCAGCCTGTTCGAGAGATGAACTTAAGATTGATATGAACCGATGTTTGTTCTGCTTGTTACTAAGAAAGTCAGGCTTACTCAGAGTTACAACTGTTTGCGGAGTCAGTACAACAGTTGCGCCTGATCCACGAGTTCGCCTCTTATGTGTTACATCTTTTATGTCTGGGCCTTGGTCATAACCATCAAAAACTACTGTAGCCTTTCCATATTTGCTTATGCAATATTTTACATATCTTTGACAAACATTTGCAAATGTCTCTCCACGGTGCCATGGAACATGGTGTAATAGAACTCCTCCATCAAGCACATAGTGGACAGAATCTGGTAGGACTGCATCTTCATTTTGAATTAATTTCCACAATGCATCAGCAAGTGCCGGCTTATTTGCTTCCCATGGAAGAGATGAATTATCAAAGAGTGCGGGTGGATGAGTGCACAACTCATACTCAAAATAAGATGCTGGATTCCCTTTTGATCCATTTGTAGCAATTAAACTGAGTCTTTGAAATATGAGTTGTGGATCAATTTGTACACATTCATCATCAATCTTGAGAGATGTTTTGGATGCTAAGGTAATAGCTTGTCTCTTTCTCTGGAACGAAATGCTTGATACACATTGGCCACACATCGAATTAATAATTGATTCTCCAATATCTTTAGCATCGTCAACATTGACAGATTCATGTGCAGACAATCCACTAACAAGTCCTCTAAGAGAAGGGTCTGGTCCAAATGGATTCAGTTCACTAAGGATTTTGAGAATTTTGTAAGTATCATCCATATCACGCTTTATTCGACGAGTTCCTTGCATAATAGCCTGTCCAACTGATGCCTGTTTCATTTCTGTGTCTTTTCCAGTAAACAAAATCCGCAATAATTCCCGCAGTGTCTCTGCCAAATAATTCAATGCCTTTACTGGGTCGCTCATTTGCTCCCATGATGGATAGCTTTCAGATGATGTGCATGAATCAATTAACTTAATATCGTGTCTAAGCACTTTGGCAGCTGTCTGGATGATTAGCATGCTCTCTGATTTGGAATCCTTTCTCTTCTGTTCCTTATAGAAGTCGGTCAAAATAGTAGAGGCTTTAGAACGAAAGGTAACAACGTTTGGCTTACCATTCACAGTGCTAATAAATATTTCATCGCCATAATTATCTTTTATTTTATCCTGCATGTATTTTGTACTGTATGCTTTACTCTCTTTATCATCGAGATACTCTTGCATTTTATTAACGAGGTCGTGCAGGGTCAGCTGCTCATCATCATTATTTTCAAGAAATGCCATTGTCGCACTAAATGCTCTTACTCTGTCCAAGTCTTCCGGCCTTCCATGTGTTTGGGATGAGCAAGATGAGTGCAGCTGAGGGATATTTTTCATGGTTCGAGAAGTTACGCTGCAGCTTTGATGGTATACTGCATTGACAACGCATACATCCGGCGTGAAGGCAAGCCGCCCAGCTACAAGTTTGCCCCATTCGTCTTTTCTCTGCTCACAGGCCTCGGCGATACTACATTGAAAGTCATGAGTACTTACTGGATAAATATCATAGCCACGTTTCTTTCCATCTTGAATTTTTGCAGGGTATCCGCATAGCAAACAATGTTCACTAAAATTTAATGTTGGACTTTCTGAACGGAGTGTTCGCATGGGTGGCGGAGATTGTTCAATTTTCTCTGCGTCACGGGCAATCCGCTTGGAATCAATGAACCCCTGTCGACATTTTACATGAACCCTCTGTCCTACTTCAGCTATGACATCGCTTTCATGGGCTCTGCTAGCATTGTTAATACCGTCACAGCCTTTAACTCGAAGCTTAACAGTTTGTGAGCCATTTTCAAGGCTCTGGTTACAAATAACGCATGTATCTAAATCCATGTCCATATTCTGATTGAATTGTATAGAAATTTATTCAAATTGTGAGATAAAAGTGAAAATTAAAATGCAGTTTATTATAGATAAAATTTTAAAAGCGAAAAACAAAATTAAACTTACTTTAAATATAATTTTTTTAAATTACCCCGGCCTTGTGCATGCAACCATATTTAATCTGTGGTTTGGAGAATGTGTACAAGTGGTTCAAGGCAATACTGACAATTGCTTACTGTCTTCCGTGACCATGAAATTCAGAGCTTAGACAACATTTCTACTTCGTTGATTTGCGGAATGAAGCAGGTAAGGGAAGTTTCATTATTCGGATAATGGCGGTAGCTAAATATGCGAATTTACCCACTTTCCCATCGAGGGATTTTGGAGGACTTTTGATATGTGACACCTGGCAGTCCCATGAATGCCGCAGAAAAGAAATAAATTCTGTTGCAATTTGTTCTAGGTTAATTTGTAGTTTTACTGGACTAATTCTCAATAATGAGAAACAGTTACTTTCCAACATTCGCAATATTAATGATGTAAAACAGAGTGAGGGCAAGCGTGCATCACCATTTCGACCACAAGAAACATGTTAAAATGAAGCAGGCCGATTGCGTCGCAAATAAACTCAAGACGGATGAGCATGATGTTCATGATCTGCGTACCTATCTCATTAAATGCAACTGTGGTCCGTTTGACCATATCAAACAGGCACTTAATTCTCTGCAGTAAGGAATTCTGCCTTCAGAAACGCTCGGTCCTGATCTGCAAAGAAATATGTCATGAGAAAATTGGATGCATTTGTGGTAGAGATGGTGTATTCCAAGACTAAGTAACTGAATGACGAGCCCCGCGGAATAAATTACCACATTTGCAAACGAAGAAGTAAAAAACAGACAATGATAATATGAAAAGAAATAAAACATTGCTGGAAACAAAACCCATGGCCTCTGGGTTTTTGTGGCCTGTCTGGTGAGAGGCGTGTTCTCAAACTTGAACAGGTTGTGCGGAATCGTGTGATAGAGGAGTCTCGCTATCCGCAATACTAATGGCACGGTGTGGAAGATAAAGTTGCAAGAGAAACTCACGATGACACCAATACACATCACTACATATATACGATGATCATTGGCATGTGCCTAACCAAAGATTGAGAGAAGACTAATGGTATCAATCACCGCTGGGGAGATTATAGAAAGGGGTTCACACAGGGCTGACAAAGCGCAAATATGCAGAGCTGATCATTAGCGTGAATGAGATATACAATCAGAAACACGTAATCAAAGACAGCGAGCATATTCTTCCTGCAATCAAAGACAGTCACCTCCTCCTCCGCACATTTCAGCAGCAAGATGACAGAACACTGCAGACACATCTGCTGTAGACACCATTTACTGTGTAGGCGTCAGTGCGGAGAATTTCAGTCCAGGAGAGCCTGCACGACAGTTTTCTGTTTCCATGCAGAAGCTGGCACTGCAATGTTTTTCATATACAATGTCCTCCGGTCAGAGAGCTATGCAGAGGGCTGTATATTCTTGATACAGCGATAACAGATAATTGCGTACTTGTGTCTAATGTTGCCCACCAGATATCGAAAGTGTTATGTTTGAAAAGGAAAGCGCAGCTCATTATCACTCGATGTCTAGGTAACAAAGAAATGGTGGCCTGCATCTTTCCACATCATGTCCTCACTCACTGTGGTCATAAAGCTGGCTTCTCCAGCACTACCTAGAAATGAGAGGGCGACTGCATCTAAAGTTGTAACGAGGCACGTGAACTTTTAGTAGTGTGTGGTACAGAGCTCTCTGCTAAAAAGTGGATTTGTGCAATCCGATACATATATTGTGGCTTCAAGAATACGACTCTGGGAAAAGTGAGCAGAGCTCAGTGGATGGCACTGAAGAAGTAGAGCAACATACGGCTAGCACTGGACTCGGACAGTCTTCATCTGCACAAAAAATCGACAAATTTCTGCGAAAGCACCCCAACTTCTTGGTCCACCCCTCACCTATCGGGCATAGATAGCATTTGTTAGATGGTCTATGCACGACACCCAGCCTCTGATTTCTTCATATTTGCCTGTGCTGCTGAACCCAAATGATGATAAAGACATGGACAGTGAAAGTGAACATGAAGATCTCGCTGGTTCTACTTCTTATTTTGATTTTCTCTGCGATAATCAGGTAGTAAAAGTCGGTATATCGATCGGTCAGCCTGTTGTTTGGTCAAATCGTTGAAATGTTTAACAAAGGCTATATCTCAGGATTGGATAATCATATCACAATAAAATTTGGGGACATGGTTACCTACATCGGCCAAGCTGCCATTGCTACACACATAGCATGTCACACTTGTTTAGCGATATGGGTCACAGCTAATGAACATCCGCGTGTTTAAAATCTGAGAAGGTGGCTATATTGTATAAAGTGGACAGTAATTGCCATATCTATTTGCTCATGCTAGAATTAATGGGACAATACATTGGATTTGTGCATATCGGTCGTTTGGTTCCTAAATTAAACAATTTTGTGATTTTCATCATGGTCGACAACGGCCATCTTGGATTTGGATGTGAAGAGGACGCCCAAACAAGAAAGCACCCAACAGATTTCCCAAATGAGTGGGAAATGACCCATCATTCATGATTGTAGTGCATTTAGTTCAAAAGTTGTCACCGGCCTCATTCTCGAAATGACCTCTGGCAGCCATTTTGGAACTCATGCTCCAACGGAGTTAGCTCACATATGTTTGAGAGACATGGGAGCTAAATCTTTTCTTAGGCACATATATCAACAAGAAAAAACATAGGAGAATAATGGTCACAGATTCCATAAATTTACTCTAATGAGCATGAATTGGCCGGCCAAGTGAAGACCATTTTTGACAAATTTACCACTGGAATCACAGATTCTCTCATCGAGCCAGTTATTCTCGTGGTATCATTTTCAAAATAGTATTCTCCTGGCTGGCAAATGAACATCCCCAAAGACCATTGCAGAGGTAAGTTTTGGGCGGCTTCACCATGAACGGATGTTTCCCTACTCTAATCAATGCATCTATTAGCAACTAAATTGACCACTAATTTAATCAACTGCTGATCAAATACCCATACTCTCTTTTCCGTTTGATCATAATCAGCACTAACAGTTTAGACAGTTTAACCTTTACAACGAGAAATCCCTGAAAAAGTGCATGCTTTACTAGGCATAGCGTATGCTGCTGAAAATTTTGAAACAAATATGAATGGAAGTATATTATATATTCAACAACTTTTATGTTTGTTCGGCCTGAGATTATGACATGGGGACGTAATAAATATTAATAGCATTCGTTAACGCCAGTCTCATAATTAATCCGCGATTTATCGCACATAATTGTTTTCTCTAAGGATCTGTATTCTTACTATTATTATTATTCTCAAGGAGTTTCGCAACCTATCGCCTCCTACAGTTTTGATCTGATCAATTTCAAACTGGCTCAACTTGTAGTACCGCTTGGGCTCTAGCTTGATCTTACTTTCCTCTGGATCGGGTGTAGGGTTTCCGAGATATCCGCATTTCCGTGGGCAAAATGTCCCATACGAAATGTATAGGAGCAATATTCAGACAACGAGCACTCCTAGGGTTTTTTCTCCATCACCTTGAAACTACAGACACTACTATCATTTATTGGTCGCATCTTGACGTAAAAATTATTTTGGGATCCGCTGACCCAAAAACCGGCATAAGCAACATTTTTTTGTAGTTAAGGTAATTTATATTTCTAGGACTGCCAGATGGTTGAAATTTGGCATATACGTTGATGCATAAGATTACTATAAATTGAGAAATTAAAATCGTTAGCGATCATATAAGCCTTTAGGAAATCCGCATTTCCATCGGAAATGTATGGGAGCAATATTCGGTCAGTGACTGCCCCCAGGGTTCTTTCTCAATCGTCCTGAAACTTAACATGCATTTAGCATCTCTTGACTGGCAACCTGATACAAAAAATGTGTCGGTCCAGTGACTGGTTTTTTAGAAAATGATGCATAAACTCAAGTTTGTCGCATCATTATAGTTCTTACATCTTTGATTCTCAGAGGATTGTCATTTTACACGTACCTAGATACTAGATGGTACAATTGTTTACAAATATAAAATCGATAGTAAACATATTAACATTTTTGTTATTGCAAATCTGACACATTTTCGGTGATTTGGCGATAGATTACGGACTTATGGTTGGGGTTTTCACCATTTCATGCAGATGATCCGGGGCGAAATTGCCTCTCAGACGTCATTTACAGATCTCCGATATCACGATCGGTCCATGAGATCTCCTGATTTGTGCAACGTAGACAAATATTTCCATAGGGAATGCAATGGAAATTGATTTGATGATAAATGACCCAGTTGTAGAACTATCAACTCTAAACTTAATACACTTGTAGTACGCCCCATGGGACCTATAGGCCCTCGATAGAAATTTGAGCTGAGGTATCGCTTCCGAGAAATCGCCTTTTCGTTTCACAAAAAAGCCCATAGTAAATGCATTGGACTGATATTCGGACCGCAACCTCTCCTAGGGTTTCTGGCAGATCATGGTGGAACTGAACAGCATTCTAGCATCTCTTAACAAATATGTGTCACCAACATTAGTTTCTGGCCCAGTGAGTACTGTTTGAGCTTTCTATCAGAAACATATACGTCCATAGGAAATCTTTTGTAAATTGATCTGCTGATAAATGGTGTATTTTATTTTAGCCTATCACTTCCAATCTGGAGACATTTTCAGTACACCATAGGGCCTGGGGCTGCTCTTACCTTTATCTTGGACCCAAGGAATAGTTTCCGTAAAAACGCTTTTCGGAGCCCAAAACATCCTATAGGAAATAGAGGAGAGTGGTATTCTAATAGCGACTCCCCTAGGAGTATGTGCATATCATCTTGAAACAACATCCTTCCAGCACCTTTAGACACACATCCAGCCCAACTTTTTTTGCTGCATTGAGCAAGGTTTTTTAGATTTGTATCACACACCATTTCTTCCATAGAAAATGTATTTGAAATAAATTTGTTGATGAATGACAGTTTTTGGACAATCATCTCCAAACTTGGGACCCTAGTACATCATTGGGCCTGTATTGGCATTCCACAGTACTTGGATCCAGTTTGCGGAGAATTCAACATAATGTCTGTAGGGCACATGTACAAGTTGAAGGGCACCACATGGACATCATAATTACTAGTTTTGATTTATTGCAAAAATTAACTCCTCTCCATCAGAGAATGTCAATGGACATATTAGACGGTACCCTGTGGCGTACTTTCATGTTTCCACCACCCATGGGTCACAGACCCAGGTGGTAAGGCACCTATTTGGCCTCAAGATTACCAGTTTTCATTTTTTGACATATATTACCTCCCGTTACCCATACAAACTGATTGAGATTGATAAATTGAGTGAAATGTTAGGTTTTAGAGCGACCGCACATTTCTCGGTTATTTGACCCCGCAGAGTGTTTTCCTTGATTTTCATGAAAACTGTACCAACGGTATAGCAGATATGTCTAATCTAATGGTTATGATTTCCGAGTGAGCGGAGCTCAATGGCAATCTCACCCGTTAGGCATCAATGTTATCAGTTTTCGTTGATTTTTGCAGAAATGGATTCCCGTTAGTTAAGCATGCCCATGGTAAATGAAATTAGATGGGCCTTAATGGCCAGATATCGCAGATTTACAGTTACTTCAGTAAATGTGTTCTAGTTTTGTCCTGTTATCCATTTTAGGTCTGCTGTCCCTCAATCATGATTTTGAATAACTGTTTCAATACTTTCACTGACGACGTTGCACAACAGACACATTCAGTTACGGTAATTTCAAAATATTCTTGTGAGTATTTCAAGAGTTTTTTTATTATAAAGAATGCAGTGTATGTGGTCTAGCTTTTATCTGTAACTGACTAATCAATCTCATCAGTGGTCGGGGAACAGAAACGTAACCATTAGAAACGGAACTCTGAAATGTTAAATTCAAAACAATAAGTTAAATAAACTGTTGAATAATTTGAAACTGTTGGCTGGAAGATGTTACCATGGACAGATTCAGACGGCTGAGAGGGGGGGGGGGGGGGGCGATTGTGGCAATTTGACGCGCCTCCACTCCCAAAGCGCTCGTAAGTTGTTGTTTTTAAATCGACAAATGTAGAAAGGAAAGGAATGGCGTTATCTATCATCAGAATGCAGGAAATTGCTTCTAAGAGCATCTAATTGTCAAATTTCTTTGCCTGAGGTAACCAGGTCTCATAGCGCAGACTTACATCAGCTCGGGGCTGTTGCCGCGACGCAGCAGGTTTTCCCAAGTAAATAAGTTCCATAAAATTAAGCATAATAATTGTTACAAAGTAAACAAATAGCCGCGTCTGGCATGCGGGATGAAAACGCTTAAAAGCTATTAATTGATTGATTACGACAAAAGCTTACACGCAATATGTGTCTATAAATGCTTTGCCAGGCATAGAACATACGGTGTTTAGATTTGTCCGCGGATCCAAACAGTTATCGGATTTGTCTCTGATGTGAGTGAAAATGGAATAGTCATTTCCAGGGATACAGTGGTAGGTGCGCATAATTAGGTGCACATAATTTAACACTTTAAGCCCCAAATTTCCTCGCAGAAAATCTCCATTTGCCCAACAAGATAAGATACCTTTTGAAAATCTACTACTGGAATGACTGGCTTCCGTATCGAACCAGTCATTTCAGTTGTAAATTTTCCAAAATGCTATACCCTTGCTAAAATAATGGGCATTTCTAAAGAGCACTGCAGAAGTCGTTTAGTGCTAAGGGCTAAACTTTGAAATACCATTGCCAAAATTCTAGACGACTACAGGACAGTTGTTGGATATTTTGAAACCAATTTTGCTGGAACACTTTACTGCCATAGACTCCCAGTCAAATTAGTTTCAAAATATGCAAATGATTACATCATTACAAATGTGTCATTTTTGATCTGGAAGTGTTAAAGAGTTAAAAGAGGTAAACCTGTCTACAACGGCCACCTGTTTTAGAGGGAAACCTGTCTACAACGGCCACCTGTTTTCAGCGTCATTCACCATCTTCGTGCGCCAACCGGTATGTATTCTTAGTATAGTAGGCGATCCAATCTGTCTCTCAAGCATCTGACGTCATGATCAATGGAGGATTCCAGTTTATCAATCTATCATGTGGCGTCATAATAAATTACGTGCCGTGCAAGATGACGTCGTAACCAATTACGTCATGAATTACTTAGATAAGTTCGTCATGAACGCTTAATTAGCGACGGACTAAGCGTTGTTGTACGAATTCTATGTCTTTACTATTTAATAAACATGTTGTTTTATGTTTTGAAACTAATTTGACTGGGTGCTGTTGCTGCCATAGGCAGCAACAGCGCCCAGTCAAATTAGTTTCAAAATAGTCAACAGCTTGCCTGTATATGTTTCTGAAATTGATGGTCAGTGAGGTCTGGGCTCAATCGAGGCGGTGCATAGTTAAAACTGGATTCGTCCTGTCTGTAATACTACAAAATACCTATATTTATTGAAATAAAAACAAGTTTATTAGCACAATTTTCGAGGGAACAATTTGCGCTATTTCCTGTCATTGTAACATACTGGGATATGCAGCTAAATTGTGTTTATTCAGCTCCGGAATGGTTAGTTATGAATTGTGGTGTTTTTGTGTTTAATCAAAGGTGCATATTCACAGCAAAATGCCTGAAAGTAAAATTGTTAAAATTGTATACGTTCAGCAGCTTAAAATGTGTATGTCATTGTAATTAAACGAGACAAATCTTAGCATATAATGACTTCATTTCAGATAAATTAATATAATATTTTTAAGATGTGAATTTGAATTAGGGACTTGTGTCTCTAATTCAGTTTCACAATTTAAAAAAAAATTATCTTAATTTATACACCATATGCTAAGATTTATTTAGTTTCACAATTTAAGGCTTTAAAGGTATATTATGTTATCAATTTTATTTTCAAGCATTTTGGTGTGAATATGCACCTTTAATGGAGAAATCAAGCAGTCAACTGCCAGAGCCTATTTCCAGTCAAATTATTTTGAAAATATCCAACCTGATAATTATAACAATAAAAACTCTTCTCTTGGCACTTGCATGACATCAGAGACTGTCGCTTGATGCGACAAAATGGCGGCGACCGCAGTTCATATACTTTACAATATGCCGTAAATGATGAAAGAAAGTGTGAATTCAGGATTTTTGTTTTACCCTCTTAGGCTGTAGTGTACGGTTAGGGGTGAATAAGGACAGTTACTATAAAGTGTCCGATTGTTCGTGATTAGGGAGGCCGGGGACTCCGAAGACTCTGTATCTTTAGGGCCTGCGGAGCCTGCACGCACATATTGGAAATTCTGTATCTTTAGGGCCTGCGGAGCCTGCACATATTGGAAATTCGGTATCTCTTTAGGGCCTGCGGAGCCTGCACATATTGGAAATTCGGTATCTTTACTGCATATAGAGGTTGAGGACCTCGAGAATTCAGTAACTTTAATGACTACCGAGGCTGCAGACGACGAAAATCCTTTATCACTGTGGCTCTGGAGGCTACAGAACGCGAAACTCCTTTATCATTGTGGCTCTGGAGGATGCAGACCACGAATGTGCTGTATACTTAGGGCATATGGGCGCTGGGAACCAAGAAAATCCAGTAACTTTAGTGACTACGGACGCTGCAGACCAAGAAATCACGCATCCTTAGTGCCTGCAGATGCTGCAAACCACCAGAATTATGCATCTTTAGTGCCTTCAAAGTAAGAGAACATCGTGATTGACGCATAAACACATCCCGGATTCCTAAGATAGGTGTGACCTAGTTATTACTATCAACAGGTGTAGACAGTCGGCGAAATATCTTGTCTTACGTGCGTGCGTGCACACGCACGCACGCACGCACGCACGCACGCACGCACTCACTCACTCACTCACTCACTCACTCACTCACTCACTCACTCACTCACTCACTCACTCACTCACTCACTCACTCACTCACTCACGCACGCACGCACGCACGCACGCACGCACGCACGCACGCACGCACGCACGCACGCACGCACGCACGCACGCACGCACGCACGCACGCACGCACGCACGCATATATAATCCGGGTAACGCAGGTTACTGGGCTGGTACTGTGACAATACTGCGCCATATGTGCACATTTTTGGTGCAGTGCCAGCCCAGTAAGCTGCATTAATGTGATCCTTTGATCATGTAGAACATGCCCGATCATCCGATCACACCGGACATACTCTTAGATGAAAGAACATAGCAACAAGAGTATAGATTTTCCAATCGTGTTTGTCTTTTAGAATTGCAACAATATTAACATTATCTAGCAGACTAGTTATATATGCATATATAATCCAACATTAATTTTCATTTAACATAAGCTTTTTATTTTTCAGATAAGTGTTGGTTTCTCGGATGACTTTCACAATGTTTAGAAGACGTGTCGCGTACAGTTTCGTGGTACTTTATCTCCGTGTAATCCTGATTTCGGTACGAACAGAAAGAACTGAACATTCTGTGAGATTGACGGAGTCATCGGGAATAATAGAATCACCTGGCTATCCAGAGAACTACCCAAATAATGTTGTGTTCAACTGGAGTATTAACTTGCCTACATCGATGAGCATTGAGTTCACTATACGTAATCTATCCATTGAGTTATCTGAGCTGTGTAAACTTGATAGTCTAACTATTTATCAAGGTGACGAAATATCAGGCTTGTTTGCACTTGATGAGCCGATGTGTGGAGACAGATGTTTTTCTCCCGAGGATCGTGGATGCAAAAGACACGCAGTCGGACAAAATTTCCAGATCACGTTTGTGTCTGATGCGACTGTTTCCAAATCTGGTTTTAAGTTAGACTATACGGATGACGATGCGACAATCGTTAAGATATGCAATGGTATGCATGAGAATATATTGAACTTTGGTTACATTCGATCGAGTGCTCAAATTGGCATTGTTGAGACGTATCCTGCGAATATGACATGTGAGTGGACAATTATTGCACCACCAGGACAATATGTCATGCTCGGGGTTAATCATTTCGACTTGAAATACTCAGGTCCCAGCTGCCTCGACGAGTATTTGGAACTCATTGTCAAGTTTAAGAATCAATTACTGCCAGAATCCACTAGGTACTATGGACGACGCCATTATTGGGAAGAGGGGATGGAGAAGCAAATAACAGAAATAATTCTCCATTTTCGAAGCGACTCTATCGACAACAATGGGGGATTTGAGCTGGTTTATAAGTATATCTCTTCCTTTACTGGTTATTCAGTCGATTTTGAAACAGTTAGAATAAGAAAAGATAGTCTCGAAACTCCAAAACCATCCTTAATTGGGGCAAATTGTCCGGTTAACAGTTCATATTGTCAGACAAAACTTCTAATACAGACGGATATCGATGACCGTGTGCGGTTAACACTGCACAGTGGTTTGGTGACTCCAACTGTTTTATCTGAGAATCTTCTTCATGTATATGACGGTGGGTCTAATAACAGTGTGAATAGAATTACAGAGAACTATCGCACACCATCTGGTGATGTGCTATTTTATTCTAGTGGCCACTATATGTTCATTCTCGTGCACGTTTATTTAAATAACGTGAAAGATCTTGAGCAGTTAAATGTATCATTATACTCCGAAAGCATTTTTCTAAAACGCAGGATCAATATCTTACCATGTACTCTATCCAATTACAGATTAAGTCAAATGCGCGAGCAAGATAGTTGGCAATTAACATTTGCTGGTAACAAAGAACGCTCAGGACGAAGCACATTTTGCATCAGTGAATTTCTGTTTGATTTTCAAAAATCATTACAAATCTCTACTAGACTGTATCACTCTGAAGCCTCGAACGTTGATGGGTGTGCATTTGAGGGAATTGTATTGTACGTCGATGGTGTTTCAGAATCCAACATGATTGGGCCATTTTGTGAATTGAGGGGGAACTTTGTAGAATCTGTGCTCAACAAACTTGTATTGACGAGCAGGACATTCTACTTATATTTATATTCGTATACCATGGCGCAGGGAAATTCTGCACCGTCGCTGGTTGAGATTATGATTGAAGAAACGTCATGCAAAGGTATCCAGTTGGCAGCTGACCTTCTTCCAACGATGGCTCCAACTACAAATGAGTCTGTAGACGCAATTGTACAGGATGCCGATGAATACCATGCATTCTTCAGTGAAAATAGTGTATTTACTGATGATGATTGTGTCGTGATATCCATCCATAATCTACATGTCAATCGTCCACCAAAGCCGTTTCGCATTCATTCAAACGAGTCGTTTCAAATTTGTTTTTACTCAGTACTGAATAGATTCCTATCAGTGCAATACGTCTCTGAAGTATGTGAGAATGCTGAGAATGGGGCGTTAATTGGCGACTTTTTATGGTCACTTGCAAGGTTCCAGAAAGGTGTAGCTGTTAGTACATGCCCGTACAGCACGTCGTGTACAACTGAAGAGATGTCTCGTGATTGTGGAAGCATAGAGTTGCTTCCCCTGCTCAATAATAATGCCTTAGAGAAACCCTGCATCTGGAAACTACACCGAGGACATATGCTTAGTGAGAAACTGCATTACTTCAGAATAGATATAGAGATATTTAAAGGTTTGCAATTAAAGATAGACGAATTCTTCGACTATCCTTGTGAAGCCAACTCACGAATATCACACGGTCACTTGCCGTTTGACGTGGCCATAGAATCCGGAGTATCGGACTATGAATACAAAACTATCAGTGCCTTTTGTTTGATCATAACCTTCAAATACAGAATTCCTGATAGGAAAGACGTTCTTATTGCACATTATTCTCTGGAAAAGTATAAGTTGCCAAAATACAATGCCAGAGAAGATGCTATTTATGTAAATGGGAAGCGATATACTCGGCGTCGAAGATACTCTAACTATAAAACCAATAACGAGAAATGTCAGGATCTATCTTCACCAGGATACCTAGTTAGTATCAACTCCAGAGAAGAGCTTGATCAATTGAAGCTTGCACTAGGAACTGTGTGGAGGTAAGGTAACGACGACGATGACGAGAACGACGACGACGACGACGACGACGACGACCCCATTAACCTTTCGTGTGTCAATAGCTCATTAAAGCGCTCAAAATACGTTATTTCAATTAACCATGTAATCGCCAATACTTTTCAAGGAAATTTGAATTTTTGCAGTCAAAAAGAGTATTTTTTATAAATTTATAACGAAAATTTACAAAAAATAGATTTCTGTTATTCTTCAAATGGAGATTTATCAAAAGTGTAATTGTCAAGAAAATTCAAATTTCCGCTTAGCCAGTTCCCAATTTGCAGACCAAGAAGAGTATTTTTGACAATTTACCATGATTACCGAGCCAGTCATTCCACTGGTACATTTTCAAAAATATTTTTCTCTTAGCCTGCAAATGGGCATTTCTCAATATCAATGCAGTGGTCGTTTTTGACCAACCTGACCATTAAAGGGTTAAGTTGACACAAGAGGGGTTAAAACGGTAATGCCATACATGGTTATGGCCGAGTTACTCTGGACAGCCTATTGTCCAAAAAATCGGATGCGTTGGGTTGCACCATGGGTGGTTAATACATTGAAATTAGGATATGACAAAAGTTGAATGAGATCTGGTAAAAGAAATCTAAACAGGACAATAACACATATAGTTACTGTATTGATAACTGTTCAAATGTCGTAGGCAATATGTTATAGAGATGGCACGAGATAATAGAAGAGGTAGTCGCCCACCAAATCACCCCATCACACCACTACTACTTCCCACCTGACTCTCATTTAAGCATGTTGATGAAATTGTTTTCAAAGTGAGATATGGGTGCGTCAGAAATTAAAGGCTTGTTTTATTTTGAGCTTTAGAAGGAATATGGGAATAGAAATGTTGATGCAAAATACGTTCTGGAAGTTTGAACTTCTTCAGCAAACGTTCTGGTGTGCGAGATTACCTCTCCTGTTTTACAAAGAACAGTTTATTTTCGTGTAAATGAGAAAATATAATACTTTCACATTCAACTCATGGCTGATATTTATGTCCAGGGATGCAGAAATTATGAAAAACATAACAAACTATTTAGCTGTCAAATATATTAACGTCTGCATGATAATGCAAGGTACTGAGCTGGTCTGGGCCAATACAGGGCTGCATTGGCACGGCATTGACCAAATACCGGCACAGTAACTGGCATTATCAAAAGGTGCCATTACATATGTCCATTACATTCCAGATGAAAAATGAGTTAAATCCTAGTGCCAGTACGTTGACAAAGACAGGGTTCATATTACTAATGCTTGACAATTATAAAACATTGCATATGCAATATAATGTATACTTATATTTGCTACAGAGGCGACACGCGCGACAGAATGGCAATTGCTATAGGCCTTACAGATGCACCCGTGGTAATGTATATTTATTTATAATAAACATGTCTTTGACTTGTATTTATACTTGATGAATCCACGTTTAGCTATGCCCAGCCAATCTTTAGCTAAGATCGGCCCGGATTTATATACTTAAACTATATGACTATACAACTTATCTATTGACTATTTTGAAACGAATTAGACGGAGACTGTTGCTGCTTAATATTTATTAAATAGTCAAGACATACAATTCATACAATTGACGGACTATTCTAGGTTCATGACGGAGTATCTCTGTCAAGTGTGATTGTTACGTCAGTTCACATGTGACGTAGAACTTATTGTTTCCTGTATGATTTATTTAATCACTATTTCGCTTCATGTCGCTTTGATTTATCTGCGTACCATCCTTCATAGCTTGTGCATGTTAGAATTCTTATTTTATTGACGTTTGTCTTTGAAGAAAGTATGTGAGTATAATATTATTATTATGCAATCAGATTGGGTAAAAAAGTAGGTTGGAAATCTACGTAATAATAATAATAATAATAATAATAATAATAATAATAATAATAATAATAATTAATAATAATAATATATATATATATTTTTTTTTATCCTGAATTTGTAATCTGATGCGTTAGGTTATTTGATCCATATTGTGATTCATGCTACCCATATTCCACCACTTTGTAACACGCACACACACACACGTACGCACGCGTGCACACAAATATGTTCATATTCTGTCAAGTGTTAGATATTTGCACGGGGTTGAAGCCAGTGTTTAATGTTTTCCCTTGTAAATGTCATCAATTCCTTCATGTGTTATGCATTCTCTGTCAATAATTTGTTTTGGGACGTTTGTTGGCTTTTAGTTTATGATGGGGGCGATGAGAAATTGACGATCGATAAAATCTTAAAGGTGCATATTCATACCAAAATACTTGAAAATTAATTTTTTTAATCTTTATACTTTGAGGGGCTTAACGTATGTGTCTAGATGTAAGGAGACGAAATACATCTTTGCATATGCTGATTTCATTACATATTAATTAATATAATGTTTATATTTCAAATCGACAACTAAAATATTGTATTTTATACGAAATGAATTCATCACATGTTAAGATTTATTTCGTTTCATTATATTCAGATACACAATTTAATTCTCTAAAAGTATACAAATTTAACAATTTTATTTTCAAGCATTTTGGTGTGAATATGCACCTTTATTAGACAGTCTTGGACTATTTCGACTTGGGCTTATTAAGCCTTATTAAAGGGGAACACAAATTGAAACGGGATAAAATACACGAAATAATGCTTTTGTATAATTTAGACAACATAAACTATATTATTTGCATATTTATGAATTGGTAAATAATAAATTTCTCCACGGAAACTCTTGTTTCTCCATTTCCCATGAGACTCACAGAGTGACGTCATCGCATCACATCAATGACTGTTGTGATATGACGTCATGACATGAATACTATTGTGTTGCTAACCATTGATAGTTCATTTCTATACCATCATATGTACCCCTCTTGTGTTAATAGCGCATTAAAGCGCCCACAAAACTATTTATTTCACTTCACCAGTTAATTGCCAAAACTTTTCAAAGAAATTTTGATTTTTGTAGCCAAAAAGAGTACTTTAGTAAATTTATAGCGAAAATTTACAAAAAAAATTGATTTCTGTTACCCTTCAAATGGACATTCATCAAAAGTGTAATGGTCAAGAAAATTCAAATTTCTGCTTAGCCAGTGTCCAATTGCGGACCAAAAAAATTATTTATGAAAGTGTACAACTGGGAATACTGTGGAATACATTCCAGTGGTAAATTTTCAAAAATATTCTTCTCTTAGCCTGTAAATGGTCATTTCTCAAGAGTTAATGGAGTTTTCGACTGTCAATCTATCAAGATGTATATCACCAGGCAGGGGACTGTATAAATGTGTTCCTCTTCCTTTTCTAACTCTTCCGATATCTCAAGTATGATTGCTCTGGTACCTTCATTACACCATCGTGGCCTAAACACCGCCCGCCCATCTCAGTCACACTGACTCCAGTCCATAATTATGACACGAATCAAATACATAATTTATTAATCTTGATCGATTTCTTGGGATCTGAGCACGACTGATGTGCATCTGAAGCTTTTCTAACAACAAATGCGTTATGACAAGAACATCAATCTAACATGCCAAGTATAGTTCTTCGCTCACTTCTTTATTTGACAACATAGTTAAGATTGTATTTGCGAGTCTACATAATTCATTCATGACAGAGAATGGAGGAATCCAGTTTTAGGCACGCTCAACCCATCTCTAGCTAAGATCCACCAACATTTCTGTCATGGTGGGATCGATCGATCTCTGAAATCCCCGCCTATCAATTTCTAGAAAACTGTACTGGTAAGCTGTTGAATATTTTGAAACTAATTTGGCTGGGTGCTGGTACTACCTATGGCAGAAACAGCGCCCAGTCAAATTAGTTTCAAATTATTCATCAGCATCTTTATTAAATAGCAGACATACAATTCGTTCAACAACATTTAGTCGATCATCAATTAGGTGTGTCGTGACGAATTTAACGATGCCATTCATGGCGTAATTGATTATAACGTCATGCTAAACGTCACGCAGTTGATTATGACGTCATATGATTGATGGATAAGCTGGAATCCTCCAGACTCAGTCACGTTGTACGAATTGTATGTCTTTATTATTTAATGAACATTTTCTTGAATATTTTAAGCCTAAGTTGACTGGACGCTGGTGCTGCTATATAGGCAGTAACATCGCCCAGTCAAATTAGTTTCAAGATATTAGACCCCTGCATAGTTCTGTGCAAATTGAGATTCAGAGAGTGCAGGGATTGACTGATCCCAATGTGGACAAAGAGTAGGTGGAGCTTAACTATGGATGGGCGGGGCATAGCTAAAACTGAAAAGTCCATTGATATAAGTAGTATATACAGCGCTTTAGTCGCTGATGACACAAAAGGGAGTAACTTATTAAAAAATACAAACTTCGGTTAGATGGCCCAAATGACATGATACGTGTTTTCTAACCGCTTCTTCGTATGCTTTTTTCACAGTGGCGTGAGTTTCGTTGGGCCGATAGCAATCCTCTAATTTTCACTGATTGGTATCATGGAGGATCAATTGAACACACCCTTCCATTTTCACTGAGAGTTGGAGAGGTTCAAGTAAAAGCGTTTGGATCGAATTTTATGGATACGATTGAGCGTCAGCCTGCTTACAATCTGGCAACACGGTGTGTTATCATGGTGATAGGAAACCCACATTATTCAACCAACTGGGTAAAGGAGGATTGTGAAAGCTATGCTGCTCTAAGTATAGGAGTAGAGTATTTTATATGTGAGTCAGATGGTGAAGTAGATACTAATATCTCTGTTGCCACCACGGCAAATTCCACACCTATACTGGTTCATGATCAGTCTAATAACAATCAAAATACCTCAACATATATACACGCACAGATACAGACGCATATAAAGTGCCTGGGCAGGGAAGGCAACTGGTATATCCTCAATGATTCATGTGTACTGCTGAAAGGGCGCAACTTTGCAAATGTTGAACAAGCAGTTTCTCTTTGTGGTGGAATTAATTCCGTTACTATTGTAAATGCAGATAATTTGGCGTTAGTGATTGATTATTTGCAAGCGTATTCTCGGGCAGCATTGGAAGATATCTACGAAATGTCATACAGTAGAAACACAATTTGTTAGTGTTTTGAAGAGGATGTTGGACAGCCGAGCTGTACCAGTCAGATTCTTGGTTTGAATATTACAGAGATCCGAGACAATGGTGCCTCTAGAGTGGTGTTATATAAACAACAATTTGAGACTTCGTGCCTTCCGGATTATGTGTTATGCATGCGCCCTCAGGAAGAAATACAGAGTGTTGCTAGCTGTAAACACTATCAGTTCACGTGTATAGATGGCACCTGTCTCTCGCCAGATAGTGTATGTGATGGGCATCCTGATTGTATTGGAGAAGAAGATGAGAAAACGTGTGGGAATCATGACATGTCATTCGAGTGTAAGGACACGTCGGTAGTTCCTATCTCAAAGTATTGTGACTTTCAAACGGACTGCCCTGGTGGCGAGGATGAAGGGAATTGTAAACACTTCACTCTCTGTCGATCAGGCGGGAATCGTCTTTGCCGAAATAAACAATGTGTACGACACAGGCAGGTCTGTGATGGGATCTACAACTGCATTGACCAGTCTGATGAAGACAATTGTAATTCAGATGTTTGCGAGCAGCCACGAGCTTTCTTTTGTGCGTCTGGTCATTGTATTGCGCGTGCATTAGCAGATGATACGGTTGCTGACTGTCCTGATGCCTCAGATACTAAACAACTTAGGAAAACTCCATATGAGCTGGAAACACGATGCACATCTGATAAGACTAACTTCTTCCATCGAACTGAGCTGTGTATATATGAGGATAATGATGCTGATAATTGTCGCGATTCGTCTCACCTACTCCATTGCAAAAGGTTTATCTGTCCATGGGGGTACTTTAAATGCACAGCATCATATTGCTTACCTATTAGAAAGGTGTGTGATGGTACATGGGATTGTATGAATGGAGAAGACGAAGTGAACTGTGGTAGCTATGCCTGTCCAGGGCTACTACGCTGTGGCAGAAGAATGAACTGTTTATCGGCCATTGATGTCAGTAATAATAAAAGAGACTGCCCTTCAGATCAGAGTAACATGAAATATATGTATACCTGGCAATGCCCTTCAGGGTGTCACTGCCATGGCTTTGTATTTAATTGCAGCTCAAGTAACATAACAGATTTGCCGAGGATCCAGCCGGATGCTAGGGTAATTATCTTAGAACAAAACTCTGTGGAAATTGATAATTCAACTTTCTTTCCTTTTCCATATCTTGCCATTCTGAACCTAAGCAACAATAAGTTGAGTGTTTTACCCATCGACATTTTCAATATGCAGCACAATTTACTGAAATTGTATTTGAAAGATAACAACATTGTATACTTTAGTGCAGGGACGTTCAGGAATCTGGCTCAACTTGTGTATTTGGACATCAGGGGAAATCCACTTAGAATTATCTACACAGACACATTTAAAGGTCTTGGTCAATTACCTCGGTTAAATATTAGCAGATCTGTCGTTAAAATAATTCAGACATCAGCCTTTCGTGGATTAAGCAGTCTTAAGGATCTCGACCTTTCTTTTAATTGTATCGAGTACATAGAAACTGGTACGTTTGCTAATCTGCAAAACCTGAAATCAGTAACATTAACAGGAAATTCTCTCAAACACGTACCGCAGGAAGTCTTTGAAGAAATACAAGCTGGTCAGCTGTCCACAAGCTCGTTTAGATTCTGTTGCTTTGCTGTGAATGCACATAACTGCTTGCCCAACAAAGACATATTTTCAACCTGCAATGATTTAATGGGGAACAGTTTTCTCCAACTTACAATATGGATAACTGGCGTACTGTCCATTTCTGGAAACATTATTGTTATTATTTGGCGACTCGTATCAGGCATTGATTCAATAGGCCTTGTGTTTATCTGCAATCTGGCTATGTCCGATCTGTTAATAGGTATATATCTTGTTGTCCTGGCATCGTTTGACCTTCACTATAGAGGCGAGTATATAATACACGACGTGGCCTGGCGTGAGGGTGTCGTATGTAAAATTATTGGCTTTTTAGCAACCTTATCTTCACAAATGTCACTGTTTCTACTCGTCTGTATCACAACAGATCGTTTCTGGAAAATTGTTTATCCACTTTCTCCAAAGTGTCTCAGTATGAGGAGAGCATGGGTCGTGTGTTCTACGGGTTGGGTTTTCACAGTTCTCGTATGTGCTTTACCATTTTCTGTACATACATATTTCGGAGAGTTTTATGGGCGTAATTCTGTATGCGTGCCATATAACTTTTCACCACTTCTAACTCCTGGTTGGCAATATACTCTGGCGGTGTTCATTGTCTGTGATACCATAGCGTGTATTTACTTGATTGTAGCGTATGTTATCATTTTTCGCAGCATCCGAAAATCAAGAAAACACAGTGGCATGGCCTCCACAGACTTTGAAGTAAAAATGGCTCGTAAACTCTTCCTGATCGTTATCACTGACCTTATTTGCTGGATGCCAATTCTAATTTCTAGCTTGGGTGCATGTATTGGCCTCACTTTGAATGCTGATACAGTGGCATTTCTCGCTGTACTAATATTGCCTATAAATGGGACTGTTAATCCATACCTCTATACATTGACGAATTTTCGAAAGCGCGTTAAAAAGACAGATTATTCGAGACCGCACACATCTCAAACTCACGTACCTACCTGAAATCCCTTCTTAACCCATATTGTGTGTTCTTAAGCTTAAAATTACCAAGCTGGCCAAAAGGACCTCTTGTCATGAGGAATGTTCACTTGCAAGCCAAGAGATGACTATCTTTGAGAATTTACTACATGAATAGCATGCTCGATAACCGAGCCAGTCAGTCCAGTAGTAACTTCCCAAAACAATCTTCTCTTGGTATGAACATGGGCATTTTCAATTGAACAAATGCAATTTTTGTGAAAGATTTTGAGGGTTAGACGTTTAAGAGGAAGCCAGCTGTAACCTACCCTGATAACGCAGTTGACTGGGCACGATATGGGCCTAGTATTGGCCAGCAAATGAAATGAGTAGGTAACAGTATGTCTTTAGTGGGTCGTTATGGAGGTTTTTATTTGACTGTAGTACCATATGTGAATGCCCTATACATGTAAATAGAATATTGATACTGTTATACGGTTGACCATAAACTAATACACATCATCTCCAATATACATGTTGTATAAATGTATACTATATTTATTTAGGACACAAAACTGCTAAGGGTAATTAAGGGTGTGTGGGAGTAGGGTGGGGTGGTTGTTGGGTAAGGTTGGTGGGTGGGTAGGGATCGGGTTGGTGGGGTGTGTTAGGGTGGGTGCGGGTTGGGTTGGGGGGGGGGTGGTTGGAGAGGGGTGGTGGTGGTGGTGGTGGTGGTGGTGGTGGTGGTGGTGGTGGTGGTGGAACTATAGGTTAGGATTGTTAAGATGCACACCAAAGGAAATCTCCGCGCAGTTTTTCGTTTCAAATTACGAGTAGATTGACTATATCGTATACACTGTATATCAGGAATGCAAATGAAAAGAGTATACATTTTTCTTGCATACACCTGCGAATGTGCGATATCATTGTGTTGGTTGGGGGATGGGGGCAGGGGTGGGGTCGAAGGGCGATGTTATAGCACAATGTGACATGCCTCCTCCTCCTTCTCCTTTCTTTCGCTCATCTCTTTCAGTTTTAAGGATGGGGAGAAACAACACAGAGACAGGGGTGGGTAGCAAGGGAAGGGATTGGGGAATTATGATATGTCTTTTCTCCTCATTCGTCTTTCGCTTCAGCTTTCGCTGTTCGTGATGAGGAGATGAGGGTTAATGGCTAGATAAGGAATGGGGTGAGATGTGTAATGGGGCGATAAAGATGTATCTAGAGATGCATTGGTTTACGATGTCACTTTCTCAGGCATAACTACATGCATAGCGATTATTCTGCTCTTATTTAGTATTATAGTTCTTATTATAGATTTTGATTTATTCTACCATATCTGCTTTACAAATGGATCTAGTTATGTTGTCTTAACGGCTAAATATTGGAAGGGGTCGGTAAGAGGGTGACTAGGCTATGCCTGAAGATCAATTAACTCACTACTTCACTCAGCCACGTAAATGTAATTTTCATGTACATCGATTATTTTGATAATGTTAAACTGATGCTAAACTCATCTCAAATGTTATATTGCAGTGATGGAGTATGGTGCATAGTTTCCAGTTCATTCATATCCATATCTGTATCATATGTATGTGTTGTAAATATCGAATAAAGGTAGAAAAGTCATCGCCACCGTGTATTCCCCTCAAGCGATCCTGGGAATATAAGTGTCAATGTATTACATTCTTTATTATGTAATACTCATCTTGTTGAATATTGCGGGGCTGATTTGAGGTCAAACTAGTTTCGGAATGTTCAACAGTTTGCATGTATGGTTGCTTTTATGCCACATTACCAAAGTTTAGATGACACCTCTGTGGCTGTGTGTATATATCAAGGCAGACAGGCTAGCTTTTACTGATTAGTTGAAAGCAATTTTCATTTAAAGTCTGAATCTAGTTCATTGTCGATAAGATAAAAAGCTAAGATAGCAGGGATTGATTATGCGTGAAAAATTGTATCACCTGAATGGTTAATACAAGATAAGGCGAGTATTCCTTTAATAGTATACGTATAACTCGTTTTCTCTTTAATATATCTGCTGTACAAATGTATCTAGTCACGTTACGATGTGTTAACACATTGAACCCTGAGATCCTAGAGTCATAATTGCGAAACCATCATACAGGTCAGCTGTTGGATATTTTGAAGCTAGTCTGACAAGACCATTGTGCTGCCATTGGCAAGAAATACCCTATTAGGATTGGTTTCTGGATATACAACATACTATCTATTAAACGGTAAAAAAATTTTCAGAGTTGTTTTTTCCGGTTCGATGTGTTGCAATTGAAGCTACACATGCAAGGGTTTCGATGACCAAACAATAGGAAATTATAGGGCTATATAATTTCATTGTACATACTTTTATGTACTGTTTTACGGTGCTTTCTGTACATATATTTTCTTTTTCGTGTAAAATGTACATAATACTACAATCTCTGCTGCTTATCTATTTTTTATTTGCTCAATTTCTCTCCTTTTCTCTAAACGGTCTCTATTACGATACCAACCATACTTTTATAATTCTGAGAGATAGCGAGATTACGTTCACCAAACACAAAGCAAAAAAACTAATGCTCAGGATACATAAAACTACGGCGATCATGTATACTGATTGGTTACTGATACCAGGAACAAGATGGGTACAGATTTACAACAGTACAGGGCCGCCATGGGTGTATTTCTTATAAAATCATATTCATGTCATATGTACAAAAGTTGTAAGAGTGCCTCTTCTAAAATGTTTCAGTCATTATTACAATTTGGATACATACTTATCTTTCTACATATAATTGCTAAACTTAATCTGTTATTATATGGAGATGTGGAAATCAATCCCGGTCCATATAAACAATGAAGCGACCAATGTGTCTGCCGTGAGCTTATCGCTTTGAATACATGTTCTAAGACATAAACTCTGTGGTATTGACGAGTTTGTTTGTGACTATGACATAGCTTGCTTTCGGAATCTAAGCTAGATAATGTTACACTTTTACTTTGCAAACCATGAGAATGCAATTTTTGGAAAATGTCCACCTCAATTGACTGGCTTGATTACGAGGCTAGATATTACAGTGGCAAAATTTCAAAGTGTCTTCTCTTGAATAGCAAATATCTCAAGCCCACTAAAAAGGCTGTGCTGGCCACTTTGACGATTAAAGTGTTAATCACTACTCAAATGATGCAACGCATTTGACTTTACATATTGCATATATTATGTCATAAGAGAAAACTATATTGATATAATAATAATAATTGAAAGGAAATATGTAATTAGCAATTCTTTGGGCAAAGTTATCAATTACAATTAGCAATTCTAATTCTTAAAAATTTACCCAATTTCTTCTTTATCCACTGTGCACAACCTCTACTTACCCCCAGCCCTGGTGATGGTTAGATTTTAGCCTATTGAGGCTCTACATCGGTAGTACACATTTATGCAATAGCAGTTGATGATATGATACATTGATATTGTTCATGAAATATAATCCATCACATGCATAATGCAATCATGAAATAATTCCCCATAAACATAATGCTATCTAGTAAACATTCCACCTCACTATGGCATAAATAATTTAATGATATTAGCTTTACTCTAGAACACATGCTTATTAATTTAGATTTCAAGATTAACTTCAGTAAATGAGTTTTCTATTAGGTGCTTGTAAGAATCCATAAAGACAACGGCTATCACAATTTATGTTATTCACATAATTGCAGATCTACGATATATTATATAACTTATTGCTATGATTTATATACACTAACCTCATGCATTGCATAGCGTGTTCACAATATCTGTTATGCTTATGTGTTTATTGTTTTGACATTGATTATGTAATTACCACACATTACAATTCAAAGGATAACATATCCATTGGTCCTCCTAGTACTCCTTCAACTGCTATCATGCCGTGAGGCCAAACAAAATAATAATCCAACCACATGCCCCAAGTGGTATGTAGATGTAGGGAATTTTTCTCATGGCAAATCTTAGTGTTTCTCTTACGGTGTTTTGCTAAGCATCGCAGAATGAAGCTAGAAAAACGATGAAAACTCAATAAATTCTTCAATCAATCCAAACTTCGTATGTAATAATATTTTAATGGCAGGTAAATTGTGTCCAGTGCTACAGGTACATGTTAGTCAAAGATCATAGACATCTATCTACCTTGTTAACCCTATACAGGGCATTTCATTTAGTTATTCCTTAACTAGATACACAATTGACCCTTTGCACTCTGATGCCAAATATTTTACTTCTCAAATTAAATTAACGTCCTGATGAACTGGCGTTCATTAAAAGAAATTGTGCGACATGTTGCTGTCATAGACAAATTCAGATTCAAGATTATTTATTTCAATATAGACACATAATTTAACAAGTCAACACAGGCATCTACCAAAGGCAAGGCCTGTAATGTGGTGGACACTTGACATATAACATTTATACCAGGATGTGTACATATTATATTTATACATGTAACATTTATATCTTTTATATTACATACATCATCATCCACCAAACTTGTTGAAAAATGTAAACAAGTTTCTTTGATATTTGCACTGCGAAATATAGCATATTGACATCAGAGTGGTAATGATTAACCATGATCAACACCAATTCAAAGTTAGTAAGGCCTATTTACTTTTTATGCATAGTAACATCGACTTTCCATTACAATCAGTGGTGCTGTGATTATCTGGTCCAATCCTCCAGCAGAAGAATAGAAGTGTTTTCCCCACCCACCACTCACGCACCCTCATCTCATGCACCTCCACATGAGCTCCTGCACCTCAAAGTTTGACACACCAGAGCTGGTTATGATGCTATTGTGTCTTCTGTCAGGCATGCCTAACTAAACTCATTTAGAGGGATGGCAATATTCACGAACATTTTCACATGAGTAAACCAAGACTGGCATGCATGGTTATCACCCCTTCCCTCCATCAATTTAACACCCAACCCACCCCCAATTACACACCATCCTCCGCATGCCCCTCAACCAAACACACCCACCGGCTATCTCAATTGTCCAGCGGTATAATGTATTGCTATTCACAAAATCAGCTATTAGCAGTTTAGCACTTATTTGAAAATTAACATCACAAATGTTGCCATTCACACGCCCATTGAACAAGTCATTCGATTCAGGAATACTGGTTACCACCTGATATGAAAATAGTAAACAAATCACTGTCATCAATATCTTACACGAATAATGTGGAGATGGACGATATTTCGCGGAACAATTATTATTTAGAGGATTAATACAGAGTAAGATATAATTTATGGGCTGGAAGATTAGTGTTTACACAGCTGGTCGCTTTGACAGCCTGGCTTCTCCGTTCTATAAATAATGACGTAATGGCCTCACGAAAAAACTCTGGAACACAGCAACCTTGATAAATTACACTATTTCTCATTAAAATTAGACAATTTTATCAAATCAACTGGTCAATCATTGCAATATTGATACCTTTTGTTAGAATATTCATCAAACAGGATAAAATACAAACATGACAAAATACATCCACGGAATAGCGTGACTGCCGTTTAATATGGGACTAATTTACTACATGAATATTAGGGAGAAAACTGCGGTTTTATTTAGCCAGGCACCAGGATGCGCACGCCGAATCATTGCACACGTCACGGGCCGCTTTCTGATTGGTCGAAACTCCCCATTTCTTTCTAAATGAGAGGAAATGGCCGCGATCCCGAAAATCTCCAAAATCTTTAATTTGCGACGGTTAAAAGCCCAATATGATAGCGTTGTCAAGTTTTTTGTCTAGGATACACTCAGCAACCGCCTTATTAGTATATAAGGCGTCTACATAATGACTTTTATAGCTCCCTTTTCCTTTCATTTAAACAAAGCTTTTGGCCGTGTTGAGATCAAATGCTGAAGGAAATTATTTACTCCATAGTCTAGGCTTTTCAATAAAGCTATCGAAAGTGGCATATTTCCGGAAACCCTGAAAACAGCTACCGTTATCTCATTATCTAAGAAAGGCGATCGGGAATTATCGGAAAAATGACCGTCCAATTTCGCTGCTAAGTACTGTCTGGAAAACTATGGAAAGGATAATTTTCAAAAAATGTGTATAATCACCTTATTGGACATAATCTGATATATATATATATATATATATATATATATATATATATATATATATATATATTATGTGTGTATACCAATCTGACTTCCGCTAGGGCTATTCGACTGTATTTCAACTTATTGACCTGTGCCACTTCCTGTCAAATGCACGAGATGAACGCAAATCTTCGTGCATTGTACTTTGCGATATTTCGAAGGCATTTGACAAAATATGACATAGAGAACTGTTCCTTAAATTAGATGTGCATGGGCTGGTAAGAAGCCTTCTCACATAGTTCAAGAGCTACTTGTATTCACGAAAGTCTCAGTTAAAGGTGCATATTCACACCAGAATGCTAAAAAATTAAATTGCTAAAATTGTATACTTTTAGAGGCGTATATTGTGTGCATGGACGTAATGAAACGAAATACATCTTATGATGATAATTTCATTCCATATAAATTAATATAATTACACGAGTCCCTTATTCAAATTCACAACTAAAAATACGAAATTTATTTATACGGAATGAAATCATCATATTTTAAGATTTATGTCGTTCGATTCCATCTAAGCAACAATTTAAGCCTCTACAATTATACAATTTTAACAAGTTTATTGTCAAGAATTTTGGTGAGAATATGCACCTTTAATCAAGCAAATTTGCCCTGTAGGTGGGGCTTAGAATACACCTTCCGTATCCTCTGCGTGTCGTAAGAGGCGACTAAAGGAGGTAAGGGTGAGGTAACCCTGACAGAAACCTCGAGTGCTGAAGACGGAGGTTCCAGGCCGCATGGCGGACTCTAATAAACCATGGATCCACGCACTTAACGCTTATGATCATGTCGATAGTCGCTTACAGGACTGCCGGTATGATCAGCGAACGAAAAGAAGAAAAAGATCAAGCACATTTCCCAATGAGACAGATCGAAGCAGGCGTCCCCTAAGGCTCGGTACTTGGTCTACTCTTATTTTAATTTATATAAATGGTAAATCTCATATCGAGAGCATCCTAAGATCATATGCCGCCGACACTGCATTATGCTGCCCCGTATTACGAAACTATCATAACACGCAAATTAAGAAATAGCTGCAACCAACTAAGCAATGATTTGTACATATATGAAGATTTACCAAGAAAAGTATATAACTTTATATAAAAAAAACCTAATCGGTTAAAACATTATTGAAAGTATGCTTCTTTGTATTATCTGTCTATCTGTAAACCCGGTGATGATGTTGTTGATGCGGATGTGCACGATAGCAACCACCGCATGGGCCACCAAGATGTGATCACTAAAACATATGGCTACATGATCAAATTTATTTGTTTAAGTGTCAAATAGCCATTGCGGATCGAACGTGTTAGTACTTTGTGGCTGGTGGTTGTGTCCCACCCGCCTTGAGAGTCGCCGTCTAATGCCCCGGGGGTTGGTGGTCTCTGTAGGCTGGTCTGGATATGTATTACAATGGCAGGAGTGTGATGAGTATGTTAACATTATTGACTGGTGTGGTAAATGTGAGCTCTCTCTTTCTCTCCTTCTCCCTCCCCAAATTCACCATCCCCTCCATCTCTCTCCCTCTATTCCCCTTCTTTTCCCTCCCTCTCCCTTTCTCCCTTCCTCACTCACTCTTTCACTCCCCCGCCTCTATCTCCCCCTCTTTCCCCCTCTATCTCTCTCCCTCCCTGTCTCCATCTCATCTCTCTCTCTCCCTCCCTCCCTCCCTCCCTCCCCCCCCCTCTCTCTCTCTCTCTCTCTCTCTCATATTCTGAATTTTGCAAATATAAATATATATTTTGTTGCTGGTGTCTAATAATTATGTAGGGAGCGGGCTAAAGTAAGTTGCTAGAACGTCAGCTCAATCCCATTGCCAAAATGTTCTCTACGCAAATGTACCAGTCGAATACAAAAACATAGCAGTGTGAAAGGTGCAGAAACTGACTAAATCGCCTAACTTTTACTATCTTGAAAATAAAATCCATCTTTCAACGCTTTTTTCAGACTATTTCGAAAATCTATCACGTAAGTCACTGGCTCGATATGCGAGCTAGTCATTCCAATGGCAATTTTTGACATCCAGTCAGCAAATATTTATCTTATAAATTACAAAAAAAACAATGACTAAATAAATACAAAACTTTGAAACTGGAATTTCTGCGATCTAATTCCCACGGTAACTATACAAGTACGCTTTTTATATATTTTTGAAACTAATTTAGCTGATGTTTGTTGCTGTCTATGATCGCAGCAGCTTCCAATCGAATTAATTTCAAAAGATTCAACAAAGTGTTTATTAAATTCTAGAATAATCAAGGACAGATAATTAGTACACTAGTGACGAAGCTTTCGACTTCGTGACGGAGCTATTATACTTCATTATGATTATGACGTCAGCTAACTACTGATGTAATTTAGTATGACGCATGACTAGAATGATTCGAGATATATCTCTCAATGGAGGAATCCAGGTTTAGCTATGCCCCGCCCAGAGTTAGCTAAGCTCCAGCCACTCTTTGCCCGTGTTGGGATAGCTAGATCGCTGCACTCTATGGCTCTCGATGTCCGGAAAACTATACATGTAAGCTGTTGAATAGTTTGAAACTAATTTGACGTGGTGATGTTGCTGCCTATGGCTACCTATGTCAGCAACCGCGCCCAGTCAAATTAGTTTTAAAATATTCAACAGGATATTTATTAAATGGTGGAGACATACAATTTGTACAACCTGGCGGAATATTAAGCATTTAAGAAGGACTAAATCGAGTCATTCATGACTTAATTGATTATGATGTCACCTTACGCGTCACGTAGTTGATTATGGCGTCATATGATTGACGGCGAAACTGGAATCTTCCACTAATCCCGCGTTATCACGTATTAAGCCAATCCCAGTCACACACGTCACACTCCGTATAGCAATTAGTGAGTATGTTTATCTTCCATTACCTCATCAATTAGCGCACGAAAATATTGTGATTATCATGCAATATATACATATGTAGTGTTGTTTGTATTGCCTTCCAGTCGCGGCTACAGAACAATATATAAATATATATATATATATATATATATATATATATATATATATATATATATATATATATATATATATATATATATATATATATATATATATATATATATTTACAGTTTCATATATGAACCGATTAACATGTTCATTCTGAATTTTGGTAGATTAGATTTAGTTTTATTGAGAACACTCTTCTGGGAAATCGGAATGAAATTGGGTAATAGAGAGAATACAAAAGAGTTGTGCATCACTGAGTCGCTCTCTGCGCGCAGTAGGTTATGATTAAAGGCATCACACGAATTACAAACACAGACAGAACTGAGCATTGTATGGAAACATCTTTATTCTGTGTACATTAACACCTCGTGTGCTAACTTAACTCTTTAATGGTTAAGATCGCGAAAAACGGACTATGTAGTGATCTTGAGGAAGGTCCATCTTTTCATCCAAGGGAATATGATTTTTGGAAATTTACCACTGGAATGACTGGAAATCCAGTGGTAAATTTCCATAAATAGTCTTCTCTCAGCCGACAAATAAACACTAGCTAAAAATCGGTTTTCTTGACCATTTTCAATATCAAGCCGGCCAAAATACAGCACATGTAGTGGAGGTTGAGTAATGTTTATTTGCATGACAACGGAAAGTAATTTGTATTTTCTTGGAAAATCTAGACCATGAAAGGGTTAAATGATATAAGTAGTATTTTGAGCGCTTTGAGGCGCTGTTGCCACAAGAAGGGTTGCATGAAGAATCCTTGTGTATCTATATTATGTCGTCAAATAGAGATTTTCGTTCGTAGTAAAGCATTTGGATACGGTCATTAGTGGAAGGCTGTATCTGGTCTAGTTTGAATGGTTCAGCTGTGCAAGATCGGTGAACAATAAAATGGCTTTTTCTATTAAAAAAATAAAGTAGGTTATGCTCAGCGGAGAAGTCACTATAACGAGCGTGTTGGGGTGTTTAATAGCCAGGTCGTTGTTAGACGCAGATGATAAACTTTCTGTCATAACACCAGTCTCCGCTGTTTGAACTATGGCTTCGTTGTTTAATCTTTCTAGGATATAAGTATTTACATGCTGAAGCAATTTAATGAAATGATTCTTTTCAAGCAGTAAACTGTTCAGTTGAACAATCTATGATAACATATCCTGATGCAATGGTTCCATAAGCCACGTGTTGTCGAAAATGGCTGGCGTGTGTTGATTCGAAACTGGCGTGCTTATATGCTCTGGCGAGAAGACCGTCTTCAAAGTAGTATCAGCCTGACTAAATAAACATAAATCATCGTCCACGCCATCGACCCGATTGTTCACGTCATCGGCCACAGCTTTAGCATCATCGGTTACATCTTTAGCATCACCGGTTACATCTTTCGCATCGAAATATTTCAGAGCATCGGCTATAGCAGAAACTTGAAAGCTGGCATATTCCAGTCCAGCACAATGCCTACATCTTCCACCACAATGCCTACATCTTGCACAACAACGCCTACAGCTGCCACATTCCTGCTTACACCTGCGATGTCAGCGACTACATCTTGACCATTATCGCCATCCACATCATCACCTGCCTCTGGGTGTGTGAGTAGATTAAGGGCGTGCAGGCTTATGCTAATTCCTGTTGTATCAATGATGAAGGAGGGGTTTGTGACGTCGTATGAGTGCGTGTGTGTAATGGACCTTCCAGCTTTAGCTATGCTCCGCCCATCTCTATCTAAAATCCATCCCGACCTCGCTCGTGTTGGAATCGATCGATCACTGAACTCCCTGACTATCAATTTCCAGGAAACTATACAGGTATGCTGTTAAATATTTCGAAACTAATTTGACTGGGTGACGTTGTTGTCGATGGCAATGGGATTGAGCTGAGGTTCTACCAACTTACTTTAGCCCGCTCCCTACGTAATTAGTAAACACCAGCAGCACGATTTATATTTATATTTGCAAAAATCAGAATATGAGAGAGAGAGAGAGAGAGAGAGAGAGCGAGAGAGGGAGGGAGAGAGAGAGAGAGAGAGATATAGAGATGAGAGAGATGAGATGGAGTTAGGGAGGGAGAGAGATAGAGGGAAAAAGAGGGGGAGATAGAGGCGGGGGAGTGAAAGAGGGAGTGAGGAAAAGAGAGAGGGAGAGGGAGGGAAAGGTTAGGAATAGAGGGAGAGAGATGGAGGGGAGGGTGAGAGAGAAGGGGAGGAGAGAGAGAGGGGGAGAGGGAGGGAGAGAGGAGGGCGGGTGAGAGGGGGGCGGGGTGGGTTGGTGGGGGTGGGGTGTGTGTGTGTGTGTGTGTGGGGGGGGGGTGGGGTGGTGAGAGTGGGGAGAAGGGGAGGGAGAGAGAGAGGGAGAGGGAGAGAAAGAGAGAGTTCACATTTACCACACCAGTCAATAATGTTAACATACTCATCACCCGTCTGCAATTGTAATACATAGCCAGACCACCCTACAGAGACCACCAACCCCCGGGGGCATAACCCGGCGACCCTCAAGGCGGGTGGGCACAACACCACCAGCCACAAAGAACTAACACGTTCGATCCGCAATGACTATTTAACACTTAAACAAATAAATTTGATCATGTAGCCATATGTTTTAGTGATCACATCTTGGTGGCCCATGCGGTGGTTCCACCCGAGTGAGTGACCTTTTACCAAAGGATCTCTTCAAAGCTGACTTGATTGATTCTACAAGTCTCTCCCACCAACATCCCCGCCATGGAGCACGAGACACAATGAACTTCCAATCTGGCCCTTCTGGGCCAAGGACCCTTTGCACGTGATTCTTTGCTGCCTAGAAACCTGTAGCATTGTCTGACATCACGATAGTTGGCATGCCACGACGCGCAATGAACCGTCGCAAGGCCAATCCAGTGATCGCACAGGACAAGGAATCCACCAGTTCCAAATGTATGGCCCTGGTTACCGCACAGGTGAATAGAAGAACATAGAATTTCTTCCCGACATAATCACAACAGTACAAGGGTCCCCCGTGATCCAGTCCTGTGACAGAAAATGGCAGGCAGGGCTTGCTTAACACGCATCTCAGGCAAAGGAGCCATAGTCTGTATACCTGGTGGGACATCTAGACGCTGGAAAGAAATGCATTCTCGTTTCACCTTTTTACAGGTACGTCTCGCACGCAGGATCCAGTACTGATTCCTGAGCTCAACCAGCATGCTGTTCAGGCCTGCATGCTTTAAACGTACATGTACTTGCCGAGCCAGCAGTACAGCTAAATGACCTTTGAGTATAATAACGGGGTGTTCAGCTTCTTATGGTAAACCCACAAATTGATGTCTACCCTGAACACGAAACAAGCCATCCGTTCCAATGAACGGAGTCAATTTAAGAATTGAAGATGCCCTCGGCACTGGCCGGTCACTTTGAAGTGCCTGGAGTTCCATCTTAAAGTCACGCCTCTGAACATACTGTACCAATCTGAGCTTAGCATCCCTGAGCTCATTGAATGACAAATCATCCTGCCTATGCAGATTTTGGGATACCTAGCTGTTGTATAAAAATCGCTGTATCCAGGTCATCACTCGCATGGCTCATACCAAACTACTCCATCGGCCAATCTTAAGAAACATATCCAAATCAGGACCTTCACCATTAACACCAGAGGCTGCAGCGGTGCCTTCTTCCAAAGCTACACTGATCAGCAGATGATCTGAAACACCTGATCACCGGACCTCCTCCGTCCTAATCGCATCAGAACTATTGTTCCGATTGTCACCACCAACTGCAAGGTTTCCACTACCTGAATCACAATCAATCTTTTCTGACAAAAGAACCAGGACATTGAAGCCAGAGCTGTGGTTTTAGCAACTCCTCTGCTGAGATTCCACGAGTGACCAAATCTGCCGGGTTTTCTTTACCAGGAAGATGATGCCACTGTGAAGAACTAATAAGTGTCTGGATCTCAGCAACCCTGTTACCAACAAATGGTTTCCACTTATGCGGGTCACTCTGCATCCGTGCTAGTGTCAGAGTAGAGTCTGTCCAGCAGTGACAAATCATATTGTCAGGCAACTTCAATGCCTGCCTCACATACACCACTAAGCGGGCACAAAGTAGGGTACCTAACAACTCGAGACGTGGCAAACTCAATCTCTTCAAGGGGGCTACTTTAGCCTGAGCAATAAAGAGAGATGACTTCCACATACTATCCCGCAGCTGCACATGTAAGTAGACGCATGCACCGTAAGCCGACTGGGATGCATCTCCAAAGGCCTGCAGCTGGAATACACTATTGTCATACCAAGCGACTCCAGTGTAACTCCGAGGAATCCTCCATGTTCTCAGAAGCTCCAAACCTTGGTGCTACTGTAAAAATCCCTTCTGTATCTCGACAGGCACTACATCACTCCATGCCAGTCCAAGCCTCCACAGTTCCTGAAACAGGCACTCATGATGAAGGGTGAAAGAAATCCTAAGGGGTCAAATAAACACAAGATGAGACTCAGGACCAGCCGTTTTGAGACACACAGATCACTAGATACCAAAAAAACACCAAAGGAGAAACAATCCTGGGCTGCTAACCATCGCATACCTAGTACCTTGAAAGAGTCTTCTCCTGCTGACTTGTCAACGAAGTCCCGACTTAAAGAATCATCAACCTGTTTACAATTTGAACCCCATTTTGCCAGAGACATTCCAGCTTGACTCATGGCCTCATCAGCCTCACGAAGCATGTTACAACCCTCTGAGTCTTCATTGCACCCAGATAACCAGTCATCTACATACAGGTTTTCAGACAGTACTTCTATCACACAAGATGAAGGGAACTGTGTCAAGTGATATTTAATAGTAGCATTGAGTAGAAATGGGTTGCTCTTGTTGCCAAAGGGTACACTCACAAACCTCATCTGCCGGATGACACCCTGGTCATTCCAGAAAAATCTATGCATAGCCTGGTCTTCAGGTCCCACCTGGATCTGATGAAACGCCTTTGTCACATCAGCTGAATGAGCAACTTTCCACTGCCTGAAACGCAACAAAATACCAGGAAGATCAGGGATCATGCTAGGACCTGTCCCAGGCAATCATTCAATGATACTCCATTAAACCCCTTAGCCGAGGCATTAAGTACAGAACGGACCTTTGTGGTCTGGCTACTCTACTTGACTACTGGACTGTGTGGCATATAAAAGGTGGTGTGAGAACCACATGTCTCAATTTTAGGAACTTCCTCTATAATGCCCTCCATTTGCATCTCACAAAAAACCCTTATGATACTTGCACTCCAAACATGGGTCTTTGCTGAGGGCATGGGATAGATGGTCCAAACGGGTCCTAGCCATTTTCTCATTGCTGAGGATATTGGGTCACACTTCCTCAGACGTCCATGGAAGAGGCACTACATACCTGCACTCAGAGAAATGTATCTGCTTGTTAAATTCATCCAATACTGGATCCACTACCGGGGGATTCTTCTCACATATGTACACTGAATCCAAGTTCCAGACACTTTTTAAGCCAGACTCTGATAAGTGTGTGCAAAACAGTTGACGGGAAACACACAGCTGAGTTGCTGCAAATGTAGGCACAGGCAAAGTGCCCGACAGGACCCAAAAAAACACAGACCGCTGAGCAACCAAGCCATCAGGCAGGAGTACCATTTCATGGGTCATCAGCTTCCAGTAGGCATCTATGCCTACTAGAATGTCCACTCGCACCTCCAGTTCCACAGGAACATAAACAAACTCAATATCTTTCCCAAAGGATGTCAGTACACTGTGGGGAACGGATGGATGGAACATAGGGGCGCAAACAACGGGAATCTCAATAGCTGACAAGGTTGCAGTATTCCCCCGAGGCCCTTCTCAAATTTTACTGTAAATAGTTCTTTCCTCTGCACTGCTGATGTGGTCACTGCCAAAGCACGCATAAGCACGGTTTTGGGACCCAATCCACTCTGGCGCAGTATTGTATACTAAGTGTTTTGAAATATAGGTCTTATCAGAACCCGTGTAAAATAAAATAATAGCCTCAGTCTCTCCACACTTACCATGCATGGACACAAGGGCGACTTGTAATAAAACATGAGAAGCTATCGCCGTAACAGAATTTATATTTGAAACATTTGTATTAACAATTAAAATACCTTGATCCGACACGGGTATGTTTGCGGTGTGTTGCATAGAAGGGGAGTTATTAGTA
>CM067374.1:131699261-131717799 GCA_034401795.1 Chaetoderma sp. LZ-2023a
TTGCGTGCAGTCGTGCATGTATTACTGTGTGCATGTATTATTGCATGCATTCGTGCATTCGTTCAGGTGGGTGCGTGCGTGCGTGCGTATGTGCGTGCGTGCGTGCGTGCGTGCGTGCGTGCGTGCGTGCGTGCGTGCGTGCGTGCGTGCGTGCGTGCGTGCGTGCGTGCGTGCGTGCGTGCGTGCGTGCGTGCGTGCGTGCGTGCGTGCGTGCGTGCGTGCGTGCGTGCGTGCGTGCGTGCGTGCGTGCGTGCGTGCGTGCGTGCGTGCGTGCGTGCGTGCGTGCGTGCGTGCGTGCATTCGTGTGTGTGTGTGTGTGATTTCTTTATAATGTAGGATCAATCCCAGCCTTTACCTGTTAAAGCGACCTACTGATTAATTCACTTTACCCCAACTAATCTCAAGGGGGGACCACTCTAAGTAAATCTAAACTTGGTCTCGATGGGACAAATTTAGGTAAAGAAATTTTTAATTAAATTCCTGTGCCAATGCGTTTTTTTCAATGTAAAGACGGACTTGCTTGTGCCAGGCCCACATAATTGTCCCAAATCAAACAATTTTAAACTGTTTATATGTATAAATACACTGTCGGAATTGGTCTGCTGGTAGCTGATATTTCGTTTGCACGGTCGTCCATACCTGCAATCATGCATGCGTTCGCGTGTACACTCGTTCGTTCGTTCGTTCGTTCGTTCGTCCGTCCATGCGGGCTGGCGTGCGGGCGTGCGGGCGTGCGGGCGTCCGTGTGTGTGTGTGTGTGTGTGTGTGTGCGTGCGTGCGTGCGTGCGTGCGTGCGTGCGTGCGTGCGTGCGTGCGTGCGGGCGGGCGTGCGGGCGGGCGTGCATTCATATGTGCGTATATTCATTCATTCATTCATTCATTCATTCGTCCACCTATCTGTTCACTCATCCTGTCACCTGTCCTTGGCCTCTCTATTGGTTTACTGGTTTGTGCCTCTCAGACACCAATTTATTGTCTGTGTGGATGGACTGATGGATGGATTACTGGATTGGTGTCCGGGTGGGCGCATGGATTGTTTGGACATATATGTTTGTAAAGGTACAAACCACCTCTCTTCCGCAACCACCTGTCGTATTTTATTCTTATTTTTTCAACAGCCACACCAACTCATTGCAAAGAAGCAATTAGCACTTTGCAATGACTAAGTGAATAAATTAAACCAAATTCGGTAATGAAATTGTAGCTTTCACCCATTTTCCTATTCATTTGTTCAGTCGTCTACTCATCCACCGGGTGTCTGTCTATCAGTTTACAGATCTGTTCTCCCCTTAATCAAGTATTTGTTTAGGTGGATGCCGGGATGGACTGATTGATGGATTGATATGCTGGTGTCTGGGCGGGTGAATGAGTGCATGGGTTGTTGGACATATAAGCGTACAAAGCTCAAACAACCTGTGACTTACAACCACCTCTCTTTTGAAGGAATCTCACTAGACCAACAACATTCAGTCAATCCAGAATGGATCATCCTATGTCAGAAAGACCTGCTCAAAACTATTTGTTTATTCCTATTTTCGAACACATGGCAACGCCAACTTATTACAAAGAAGTAATCAATGCTTTGTAATAACTGAGTGAACCGATTTGCCCAGATAAAAAAACTGTATAACCCCTAACTGTCAGAATGTGTTCCTATTTTCGAACACACGGCAAGGCCAACTTATTACAAAGAAGTAATCAACGCCTTGTAATGACTGAGTGAACCGATTCGCCAAGATCAAAAAACTGTATAACTTGTCAGAATTTGTTTTAATAATCTGTAACCAGGAAACCGGTCCCTTGCAGTACTCAAACAACAAGTAATTTATTCTCAGCCGCCATGATTACACATATCTTGGCAGCATTTGATCTAATGACTGAGCAAATATCCCTCATTGTTATTTTCACACCTTAATCGCCTGAAACGAACCGGCGTACTAACCCATGCTTCAGTTAGATAAGCTCAATATAATTAAGCAATCACGCCCTTTGTATTAGCTGTTTAACTTCAGTAGCGCACAAGGTGCACATTGATCTAAAGCAGGTCTTCGGGTTTAGTTTGATCTTTTGTGGAGAGACTGAATTAATAGTTAATCAGTAGTCACCATTGCAGTAATTCTCCTATAAATATGTAAGAATTATCAGTTGCCATTAGACCATTTTTTTCGCTGCATGACGAAGCCCATTACGTCGAAAGCGCTCCAGCAACTGACAGTGTAAGCTTTAATTTTATATATATATAATAATCTTGTATTAATTGTTCTTATTTTTCAGTCTCTAAATTGTTTCAACACATATCGCTCTAGTTAATATTTGGTATTTAACTTTTAACTTTTCTGACTAAATTTGACATAAATCTGTAGAAATTTGATTACGTTCTAAAATGGCCAAGAATTCCAATGGCCCAGTGGGTAAAGGACGCAAATCTGGCAACCCAGCGTCCAACTTTTCTTCAACCAAAAGTGCTCCTAACCAGTCTGTTCAGGCCTTTCAGAGACTGGTTAAGATGTACTTCCATGTGTTGCAATGCTTGCATCACTATGGTCTTTTACGAGAGCATTTGGTATCAGACTCTCTCCCGAAATCTCTCAGCATGAAAATGGCGGAGATGAACTCGTTTTTCTGCCCTAAATTTTTTAATCGACCAGCATGATAAACCAAATTTGGGCTCATAGCTGCTTAGAAAATTTAATAAAACATTATCGAAGCAAATTGGACAAATTAAAGGCAGAGGTAAATGTAGACGAATCTAATGTAATTCTTGATCTACACAGAGCCAAAGGCATAGCATTGAAATGGGGTAGGCAAAATATTGGAAATAAATTGGCCACAACGACAATCACAAATTTTTAGAAATAGCTAGTGATAAGCAAAATAGAGTGATGTCTGTACCAACACCGGCAGCCACACCGAGTACAGGTTCAGGTTCTCATTCAACAATGACTAACAAACGACAATGGTCACCAACCACCTTCACACCCTCGCCTACCACTTCCAAGCGGACGAATCTGTATACATCACCAACACCGGCACCTGGTGTTGATGATGTAACAGAGTCATGGCCGGCTCTCCCAAAGACAAATTCTCCTCCTGTGCGCCGTTGTCGGGTTGTTACTCATTGTTCCCCCAATCTAGCACCTAGCAACTCTTCCTCATCTCTTCCACTATCTTCTCCTCGTCACCTTCTGACTCGATCTTCTCCTCTTCCTCCTTCTCCTCTCTCAATCCCGCCTCCTCCTCTTCCTCCTCAAACTTCTTCTCTTCATGCATCTCCTCTCTCAATCCCGCCTCTTGCTCCTCATACTCAATCTTCTCCTCTTGCATCTCCTCCCTCCATCCCTCCTCCTGCTCTTCCTCCTATTCTTCATCTATCTTTTCCTCACACACCTTCTTCTGCTCCTCTTCCTCTGTCTCCGCCTCCTCTCCCTCCTATGGAGAATAATAGTAACCTGTCTGACAGGAAGTTTACTAAGTACCGTCATCAATCGCATAGCAAAGCCCTGTGGAGGATCCACAGAATCACCAAAAAGATTGTGATGATAGGGTCCTCTAATCTAGCCCGAATTGATGTAGATGTCCATCCTGACATTCAGGTTTAGTGCTATCCTGGTGCCGCATTGTCACATTTCAGAACAATGGCTATGCGACACCAGGATGGCCCTAGCTCGGAGAAGATCATCCTGAATATTGGCATCAACTCCACAAATGAGCATCCAACCAAAGCCTCAAGCCATTTACGGTTCATGGCTCGTGAATTTAAGAATAGCTTCCCTAATGCCGAGTTGCACTTTGCTGAGATTAACTTCTCTGATAGCTTGTCAGACAGGCAAAGGTACTGTCTCAAGCGTATCAACGAATCAGCAAAGTCCAACTGCCACGTTGATAAGGTCATCCCCAAAATATCTGATGCCAATTTTCATGTTGAGAAGGATAGAATCCATTGCACGAAAGAAACAGCTAATTGTATTTATAACCATTGGGTGACGGTACTTAGTTTAAACTAAATGTGGGTCAAGGCATTAGCTCCCCTCACATAGGATTAGGAACAAACCTTGTCAATTTAGCAGCTGACTATGATCTCTCACCATCTGAAAAATCAATTCTCGATCGTGGGCTTACTTTGGTACCAACTCCAAAACCAAAAACAGGATTAGATTTGCTTTTAGACACAGGTCTTATTGAAGTAGCTAATTTTGGTCATTCAGTAAAAATAGCCCATCATTTTCGAAATTTAAATGGAGAGTCAAAACCATTCACTGGAAAAATCCGGTTGGGACCCTCCCGATAGGCTAGTTGATGACAATATTAAAGCAACCATAAAAACGGTTGCTGGTATAGCCAGATCATTGCCAGTTACAAATAATAAGCAAAACCTTTCATTTCTCGAACGACAGGCCATCAACAAATTACGTAGAAATCAGAATATTATTATAAAACCAGCCGATAAAGGTTCAGCAACTGTGATTATGTCTAGAGAAAAGTACATCCGCGAGGCAGAAAGGCAGTTAACTAACACCAGGCATTACAGAAAACTTAATTTGGCCTCAGAACCGACAAAATTTCATTGAAATAATTAATTCATTGCTTACAGATAAGTGCATCGATAAGAAACAGCTAAAGTATCTGCTAGGTGAGAATAATCCACAAAATCAGACATTTTATATCTTGCCTAAAATCCATAAACCTATCAGCACCTGGTTAGCTCCATTGACACCGCCTGGACGACCCATCATTTCAGACTGTGGCAGTGAGTCTTATGGCATTTCAGAATATATTGATTACTATTTAAAGCCCATTGCTAATAGACACAAGCGCTTTCTCAAGAACACAGAACACTTTCTTTCAAAGTTATCCAAATTGTCAGTTCCGAAAGATGCATATTTAGTCACATTAGACATAGATGCTATGTATACCAATATAGATATTGATGCTGGAGTCAATGCTATTAAGAATTCCTTTGTCAAATTTCCTGATCCAGATCGACCAGACACGGAAATTCTAATATTATTAGAGCTAAGTCTTAAAGGAAACGATTTCCAATTCAATGGTGAAAATTACCTTCAAATCTGTGGATGCGCAATGGGTAAACGATTCAGCCCAAATTTTGCCACGATTTATGTTGCGGAGTGGGAAGAGGAGGCCCTGAACAAATCAACCAAAAAGCTTCTTCTTTACCTCAGATATCTAGATGACATCTTCATAGTTTGGCAACATTCAGAAGAAGACCTTTGGGAATTTTTTCGCATTTTAAATAACCAAGATTCAAACATCAAGCTAAAAGCTACTATTAGTGGAACATCGGTTGACTTTTTAGATGTCACGATCTACAAGGGTCCTCAATTTGATTCCTCTGGAAAATTAGAATATAAAGTATTCTTTAAGCCAACAGACTCACATCAGCTGCTTCACAAAAAATCATTTCATCCTCCACACACATTTAAAGGTTTGATCAAATCGCAAATCATAAGATTTTTTCGAAACTCTAGCAACAGGCAACATCTGAATAGAGCATGCTCTACTCTGTTTGATGCTTTGAAAGCATGAGGCTATTCAGCCCGTTTTCTTCGAAAAATTAAAGCAGACACCATCAATGAGCTGGAAAATCTAAAACCTCATAGCGGACCCGAGTTTGAGCCTGTCCAAATTAAACACAATACACCAATCATGTGCGATGGATCAGTTTCTAAATGCGACACAAATAGATGCAAAGTAAACAACTATATTGTAAACCAACAAACATTCATGAGCTTTCAAACTAAAAATGAATATCATATCCGAACTAATATGCATTGTGATTCTGAGAATGTAGTCTATTTGATCAATTGTGCCCTTTGCCAGAAACAGTATGTTGGTGAAACAAAAAATGCATTTAGAGTGCGTGCTAGACGCCACGTTTCTGATATTAACAGCTCAGCAGATACGCCAATTGCTCAACATTTCCAACTTCCTGATCAGTCAGTTGAAAATCATTTTGAAATCATGCCAATAGAACAGATTCCGACCTTCGATAGTGAGGAAGAAACGAGTTCGTTTCGCAAAATCCGAGAGGGCCATTGGATTAGAACACTCCAAACAAAAGCACCATTTGGAATAAATGTAGATTCGGGAATATCACAAAAGAACAAAATTATCCCATTTCAACTCATATACAATAGACGTAATGTTGAATTAGCGAAAACCATGAAAGACGAATATTCACAGTTGCAATCTAAATTAAAGGAACCGATCAATGCACGACCAGTAATAGCTTACAATAGAAATCCAAACCTGAAAGATTTGCTAGTAAGATCAAAGTTAGACCTTATAGTTCCTGATAACAATGACAAGGTTTCGTCCCTCCCTACCTATTCTTAAATAAATCTAATCCCAACCAAAATCAATGGTGGGGCAACATGAAATCATATCCGTAGGACATCTTTTAATTTTGTGTCTGCAAAAGTGTGTGTACGTGCGTGTGTGTATGTGTGTGCGTTCGTTCTTGCGTTCGTTCGTTCGTTCGTGCATACGTTCCCTCGTGCGTCCGGGCGTTTGTTCGTATGTGTGTATGTGTGTGGGTGTGTGCTCGTACATCCGTACGTGTGTGCATCTATACTTGCGTGGGTGTATGTGTGCGTGTGTATGTGGGTGTGGGTGCATTAATTCGTGAGTACATTAGTGCCTGGGTGTGTGCGTGCATGCATTCGTGCGTCCGTTCGTGCATGCGTTCATGCATGCATTATTGCGTGCATTCGTGCATGTATTACTGTGGGCATGTATTATTGCATGCATTCGTGCATTCGTTCAAATGTGTTTGTGCGTGCGTGCGTGCGTGCGTGCGTGCGTATGTACGTGCGTGTGTGTATGTGTGTGCATTCGTGTGTGTGATTTCTCTATAATGTAGGATCAATCCCAGCCTTTACCAGTTAAAGCGACCTACTGATTAATTCACTTTACCCCAACTAATCTCAAGGGGGGACCACTCTAAGTAAATCTAAACTTGGTCTCGATAGGACAAATTTAGGCAAAGAAATTTTTAATTAAATTCCTGTGCCAATGCGTTTCTTTCAATGCAAAGACGGACGGACGGACGGACGGCAGGACGTACCAGCCTAGCAGCATTTGTGGGTTTCATCACCTGTGGGCTGCACAAATGTATAAAAGTTACTTAAGTAGCAACTTAAGTGACCATAAGTGTGGGTTTGAATGGCCATGCCTATGTGGAATTTTGTCCAATACTGCGGAGATCACTGGTCATATAAGGCGGGTTGTAAATGCCATATTTATGGGGATTTTTGTTCTCTACTGTGGGGTTCAATGGGCATGTAGTGTGGGATGTAAAGGTCTTGTCTATGAAGAATTTTGTTCATAAATACACCAGTAATACGCACGCACAATGAACAGACATAGTGTGTATATTCAATGGTCAATTTCGGAATCCAGTATTAGCATTAGTCCAATCATCTCTAGCTAAGCTCCGCTCACGCTTTGCCTGTGTTTGGGAACCTTAATTCCCAGCAAACTACACAGGTCAACTGTTGAATATTTTGAAACTAATTTAACTGTGTACTCTTGCAGAAACAGTGCCCAGTCAAAACAGTTTTAAAATAGTCAGCAGAATACTTTTTAAATAGTAAAGACATACATTCAAACAACTTGACAGACTATTCCAGGTTTATGACAGACTATTTCTATCAATTATGAGTGTGGATCGCAGCACTAGATTATGGCGTCAACCTATAAGTGACGTAATTGAGTATGGCATTGTATGATTGATAGATACACTGGATTTTTTCATTGTCGAGTCTGTGTTTATCTATACTTGTATTACCGTGTGGTAGGCTTTATGACACTTATTTTACAGAATCCACGATATATTTACTTCCTTCACTAATAATTTCCATTGGATATACATGAAATTCTTGCAATGGTTTAGCACATTCTGATAGAAATCCGAGTACAACCTAGTACCAGTAGCAGATAGCAGACACAAAGACCATGGTGATCCATTCACTCTATGGTGAATTGTTCAGCTTATAGTCTTGCATGTTCGGGAAAGTGTAATTAGCCACTTCGCCAATGAATTCTCTGTATCTCATTTTCAATGCTACCATACAGGAAAACTTGAATATTTTGCAATTAATTTAAGTTTTATATCATAAAGAATATACTTTGCCAGAGATGTGTCGGTGAAAGGGGCAACACCTATTGGTATTCTTTTGCAAACATATGTGCCCAAAACAACAAAGTCATAATTTAGGTCATAGATTTTTATTTATGTTAATCTAATGATACTGGTGACATTGGGCACATTTACATACGATAACATACATTATGTATTGTTTACATTTGGGGTGGGTGCAAATAAAGATACGTTTCAATTATCATAATAACAACCGATTTGTAGTAAGTGGCCATACTAATGTGCTTCAATGCATATACACGATGTATCATTCATAATCGATGAATCCAATCTGTCACTCAAGTATATGACATCATAATCAATTACGTCACATGTACGCTCATGTCAAAATTATAAATGACAGAGAATACTTTGTCATGATGGTGGAGTGGTCCGTCAAATGTACGAATTATATGTCTTTGATAGATTTACTATTTAATAAACATTCTGTTGAATATTTTGAAAAATATCAAAATATCAAAATATCTGCCATCGGCAGCAACAAGTTACTTGTATAGTTAATATCGGGATTCTTACAACTCAGGGTTCACAGTATATAAATCAATGGAGATGCGTTTAAAAATATTGAATTAATCATAGAATAATAATCTGCATGCAGTTTCTGGATGCAGATTAATAAAAAAAGATCCGATTGTAGGATAATAATCTGCGTGCAGTTTCTGCAAACAGATTAATAAGAAAGATCCTGAGTAATTATAATAATCTGCGACATTTTGAACGAAATAGCTGGGGAAATTCTTTCAGATGCTTGACCCCTTTTTTCGCAATTTTTTTAAATTTTGTTTTGCAGTTTTTCGAATATCTCCAGAACGGGTGGACCGATTTCGATTCCGGAAAGTGCTGAATGGATGCGCCGAAGTCAACTACACTTAAAAAATGGGGATTTATTTTTCAGCTCTGAGGTGTGATACGCCGGCTATCGACGGTTGAAATTTTAAAGTGAAAATGCGTGTTTTGGCTGTTATAGACAGGTTTTTATGAGAATTTACAATTTTTCTGCAAGAATCAACGTAGTTCATGGCTGGCTAATGATGTTCCAAATTTTGATCTTGCATTGACATTTTGTGGGCAAGAGGAGCTAATTCCTGCCAAAACCCAAATCCGGTAACGTTTAGCACAAAGAAACAACCTTGGCATTTGACCTTTGACCACAAAATGAGAGGAACTCACCGGGAGCAAACTCGTAACATCCTAGCCAAGTATGGTAGTGATCCCATCAAACTCTAGGTGTAGTCGCACTTCAAACACAAATATTGAAAATCTCCATGCATTTCCTATGGGACATTTTTGCCCACTCAATGGTGGGTAGCTAGAAAACTGCTGGACAGAACCAAAATAAAAACACACGCCATCGATTCCACCATATGTGTTAGGAGTTGACCAAGTCTGGAATTGATCACATCAAAACTATAGGAGGAGATACGTCCTAAACTTTTGGGAGAGGAATTCCTACCTCTCTAAATGCAAAGGCCAAATAGTGATCCTAGAAGTTCTATCAAAATACTAACTGACTAAGGGGAGATAACTCCTAATTGTGAGTTGAATTGTTAGAGATCAAGAGGAGTTGCATCCCTTGTTATTACATTCACTGCAGCCGGATAAAGACAAATTAATAAATTTAATATCTCGACAACCGCGTGAGATATTTGAACTCGTAAAAGAGAACAATTTTCTAAGAAAATCGTGGTCGCTTCGAATTTTATTCTTTTGCAAAAAGTTTGGACAACGAAAAAGAAAAGAAAGTGGTCAAGACTTGCGAAAATTGTTTCAAAACTAGTAAAAGGAGCATTTTAAATTGTTAAGATCTTTTGCATGAAAAGGGTTACTTCTCGCAAACAATTGCCCAGATCAAAGTCATAAGTTATAGCAATAAACTACAAATGACGTTCTATTGGGTCGACAAGGTTGGAAATGATCTGAAAAAATCTCTGGGAGAAGATCGATTCCATATCATTCACCATAGCATATCCTGTATCGGTAATACAACCACTTGTTTTTAAAACTCGTTTTAACATTCAACGTTGTCGCAGGCATGTGTCTCCTTAGGCATTACGGTAGGTGCAGATACAAGACATGCATTATTATGTAATAATTATTATGTTGAATATTTCGAATCTGATTTCACTGGAAACAGTTCCTGCCCAGAACAGCAACATTTTCCAGTCAAAGTAGTTTCAAAATATTTTGCAGTTTACGTGCTTCATATTCTATTGCAACAATATAGTTTTCACCTATATATGATTGAGGAAATATACTGTGGCAGATATATACTGCAGTTGCCTCCTTCAGATTTATGAAGTGCACCTTTTAAATAATAATACTACAGGAAAGATGGGATAAATATAAAGCAGATAGCTTCATAGCCAGGTGAAAGTATATATGCCCCTCCAGGCAAAAGTTTACAGACTCTCTGAAGACATCTAGACATACACATTGTTATTAGTCTACACACAGAGTAGTGTTATAGCAATGGTTCTTTCTGTGTTATTTATTTTCCCAGTCATGCCATTGTAAACGGTTCCTCTCCTACAATTTTGGCATCATCATCTGAAAACTTGATATGCTTCTAGAAGCCTCATGGGACATGTACTGCCTTTCAACAGAATAAGAATTCCGACCTAAGGTTTCTGAGAAATCTACTTCATTCTACCCAAAATGTTCCATATGAAATCTATGGGAGCGATATTCAGAAAGCGACATTTCTTGCAGATCGTGTTGAAACTAAAACAGCATTCTTGAATTTGTGACACACATTCGATTCCAAAATGCTTTCGGTCCATTGAGCATGATTTGAGAAAATGATACGTAAGCACATTTTTTGGCATAATTATAATTCATAATTCTAGGGCTTTCACAGGGATCAAACTTGGAAATTGATTAATTATACATTATGATACTTTTGGTCAATGAAATAAAATCGTTACCGAACTGATTACCCATTTCTCTTATTGCAAATCGATACCCAACACGTCCCATGGCAAATGTAAGGCGCCAATATGCAACGATACAACGATTCCTCCTAGGGTTTTCTGCAGATTGCGTTGAAACTTAACAGCCACCTATCATATGTTGACCAACAGCCAACCCGGTCAAATATTTGGGCCATTGGGTACTTTTTGCGATATGTATAGTATCACAAACCAAGTCGTGTTTGAAATCTGGCACTTACATAGGTACACTATGATACTATTGTTTACTAGAGTTAAATGGTTAGTGGACATATTAAACTTTCTGTTATTGCAAATCCCTGCCCAAAAGTCCCATAAGAAATGCATGGGATCAATATTCAGACAGCGACTCCTCCTACAGGTGTTTAACCAATCGAGTTCTAACTTGGCATTCTTTAAGTATCACATGACTAACAGAATTCCACATAATAATTTCAGTCCAGTGATTGGCACTTGAGAAAATGATGTGTATGCTTTGGTATCACTCCAGTTTGTGTTTATATGGTGGCCATATGGTTGGAACTTGGAACATATGCAGATGCCATAGGCTACTATTGATTAATAAATTATAATTAACACTGAACATATTAACGGTTCTGTTGTTGCCAATATGCACACTGCCCTAACCTTCCGAGATTTGGCAATAAATGACATAATTTCATGGGTATGGGGTGTGGGGCGGTATTGTTTTGCAGTTAAAGGTACATATTCACACCAGAATGCTTGAAAATAAATTTTCTTAAATTGTATACTTTTGGAGGCGTATATTATGTGCCTAGATGTAATAAAACGAACTAAATTTTTAGCAAAACATGAATTAATTAGATATAGATAAATAGTGTTTTTTTTAAAGTTGTGAGACTGGATTAGAGGCACTAATTCAACTTAACAACTAAAATAGTATATGCATTTGTATAGAATGAAATCATCATATGTTACGTTTTATTTCGTTTCATTACAACGTAAGTTTCTAAAGGTATGCAATTTAAATAATTTTACTGGTGTGAATGTGCACATTTACGTTTATCTGAAATTCTCTTCCAGACACAATTCACCTTTCCAGAGTATCGATCTATCAATATGACATCATATGCCGTCATAATCAGCTAAGTGGCGTGTATGATGACGTCATAATCATTACGTCATAAATGATTCTATATGGCCCGTCTTTAACTCTTAATAGTCCGACCCGTTGTACGAATTGTATGTCTCTATTTAATAAACATGGCAGCAACAACACCCAGTCAAATTATGTTCAAAATATTCAACAACTTACCTGTATATTTTTCTGGAAATTGATAGTCAGGGAGTGCAACGGATCGATCGATCCTAACACGAGCGAGGTGTGGGTAAAGCTTAGCTAGAGATGGGTGGGGCATATCTAAACGTGTAAAGGTCCATTGCTTATGAGGCCAGATACATGAGTGACATATCGAATCCCTCAATTCGATCTAAGGGTATAGTGTCCGAATAGTTAGGCCCTTCTGCATTCTCTCTCTGTTCAAACACTTACTCGCAGTAGTAGTAGTTGCCGGAGTAGTAGTAGGGAAGCATGCCCATCCTCTGGGCCCAATGTAATACTGGGATAAAGCCGTGATCGTCTCGGCACGACACACCTCGCCCATTCTAGTATCGTTTAATGCGCATTGACCATACGAGAAACTGCTCCTGTTTGGAAAATCATATAAATATATCTACGAATATCAGACATATAAATAGAATGATTTTGCTTTTGCTACTGTTAATATAATGTTGTTGTTGTTGTTGTTGCTGTTGTTGTTGTTGTTGTTGTTGTTGTTGTTGTTGTTGCGAGCATACCTTGACATGAGCGGGTATAGCTAGAAATGGGCGATCATAGCTAGAAATTGACGAAAAATAGTTAGAAATCGGCGAGCATAGCTAGAAATGGGAGGAACTTAGCTAGAAATGGGCAAACATAGCTAGAAATCGGTTAACCTAGCTAGAAAAGGGTTTCTCCATGTTTCACTTCTGAAAGCATGTCAGGTAAGTGAACATGTTCAAGTATTGTTCATTTATATCGCCCTTCTTAATTCTTTAACAGCATAAATGAGTGTACCCATTCCATGACAGCTATACAGGAAATATGTTGGATATTTGTTCATTAAACATATTTTATTGTGCAGATAATACACTGGGATTGGGCACCTGTTCTGTCAAGTTATTGGAGCCCTTTCCTTAGATAATATTACAAAAATGTCATTTGGATTAACAGAATATATTCAAACATGAAACAATTCTTTTTGTTTACTATATCAACGCATACACATTTTTGAGAGAGAGAGAGAGAGAGAGAGAGAGAGGGGTGGCGGGGGGGGGGGGAGGGGAAAGGAGGGCGTGAGGGAGAGTAACAGAGAGTGTGCGTAAGCGAGTGCGATCCTAGCTAAATTTACGTATATTTGTTACCTTATGGACACTTTAACTAACTAGAGCTGTAGCCGCCATTTTAGATAGATATTTGTTGCCGCCATTATTTCAGACCATATTGTCTTCGCCTGTGTGCAATTGTTGGTATAAACCATTCTCCTATCGCTAATGCTAGTCATTCTTATGATGGCTTCTAAGGTGAGCGCATAGTATGTGCCTACTGTAGTTCAATAACAGTTGTATCTCTGCTATGGTGCAAGTGACAACAAATATATTTATAACCAGTTTACCGAAATCTTTCCGTCAAGTTGTTGGAAAAATAATCAGTTGGTAATACACTTGTCACTAGGTAATGATTTGATAACAATGTGGCTGAAAATCGTTAACACAACAATTTTCAATTAAATTGTTCTCAAAGTAATCAGGAGGGCAGTCCCTGTTTCAAGACTTGCTGGAGATATTTCGAGCAACTTTATTGGCAGTCATTTCTGACTAAGGCAGCAAAAGCGTTGTCAAATGTTTCTCGGAATAATCATAGGGTTTTCTGTTGTTGTCACTTGCACAATAGCGAACATTACGAGAATGGTTTTATACCATCAATTGCGTCCCGGCGAAGACAATATGGTCTGCACTATTGGCGTCAGCAAATATCTCTCTAAAATGGCGGGTATAGCTCTAGTTAGTTAAAGTGTCCATAAAGTAACAAATAGAACTAAATTTATGTTTCTTTTGACAATAGATGAGAACTTTAAACTAGGCGCAGGTGCGCATTTTGTAATACATTGACAATCCAGCATGCGACTATTATAATAGTGAGAGATATAGGTTTTCACGGTAGTTGGCATTCCGCATTAGATCCATCACACGAGCTTATCAAGGTCTCGTGTGTAGCAAGATTTTGCTGGAGACGTGCGTCACTCGAAGCTAAGCTCCGCCAACATTGTTATCGAGTTGGGATCGACTTTGAACCGTGAATTCCTAGCATCCCAATTTCATGCTAAATCGTTGAATATTTTGAAACTATTTTGTTCGAGTCAAACCAGTCTCAAACCCCTTCCACAGAATGCGTATTAATTATAGGAAAGGATCAGGGAACTAACATATGCTCTTGAGTGACAGCTTTATATAATAATCAACCTATAGCCACCAGTGAAAAACAGAAATAAATCAGTTTAATTAGAAAAAGCAGATAAATACCGTTTATCTCATTCTGGCGGGAACCAATTAGTGACGCAGCTGGACCCATGAGCTCTGGTGTACGCCGAGCGAATAAATAATACCCGCTAAAGCTGGTCATATAAGCTCAGTTATATATGGGTAAGGCAAGAACCACGTTCAAGAATGGTATTAAAATTAATCGATTTAAGCAATCTGTCAATTTAACAAAAACACTGCTTGAAGTCGAACGAAGAGACAGTAAAGAATACTGGAAAATAGTAAAGTCAGCAACGAAAGCAAGTAAAATAAATATACCGGTTCAATAATTTTTTGAATTTTTTTTAAAAGAGGTAAATAACCTTCAAGCAGATTTAAGCAAGCTGGTACGGATATCAAGGCCTCGGTAACTGATGAACTGATGAACTGATGAATGGGGTTCCCACTGTCTTTTGAGTAATGAAATATGGATATAACGGACACAGAAATTGCGAAGGCAATTAGGAAATTAAAAAATAGCAAAAGTGCGGGGTCCAATTTATTTATAAACGAACTTGATGAACTTTTACCATATATTGTTATACGTTTCAATGGAATCATTAAAAGTGGCATATTTCCAAAGGAGTGGTCAGCTGGCATATTGATACCTTTGCATAAAAAGGAAATATAAATGACGTAAAGAACTACAGAAGTATAACCCTTCTAAGTTTTGATGAATATTAAATATGGATATAACGGACACGGACATTGCGAATGCAATTAAGAAATTAAAAAATAGCACAGGTGCGTTGTCTGATTTACTTATAAACGAATTTTACTCAAACGCAATTGATGAACTTTTACTATATATGGTTATGCTTTTCAATGGAATCTTTAAAAGTGGCATATTTCCAAAAGGAGTGGTCAGCTGGAATATTAATACATTTGCATAGAAGTATAACCCTTCTAAGTACTCTAGGGAAGCTATGTTCAAAAGTCCTTAATAATAGATTAAATGCATGGGCAGAAAAACATGGTAAATACGTGGAAGCACAGGCTGTGTTTAGAGCTGGTTTCAGTACTGTGGATAACATGCATATGTTTTAAGTGGCCTTATCTCACATTTGTTGAATAAGGGTAACTGGATGTATTGTACATGTATTGATGTGGTGCGAGATTACCTATGGTATAAATTGTTGAAGTCAGGCGTTAAAGGAAATATGATAGATATTAGTATGTCCATGTATGAAAATGTTAAAACATGTGCCCGGATAAATTCCACATTATCAGGAAATTTGAATGCCCAACTGGTGTAAGGCAAGGCATTGATTTAGACCTTTTTAAATTATTCTTAATTTTGCATACTGATGACATAATATTAATGTCAGAATGTAAGTCCAAATACTGTAAACAATGGTGTTTGAGTGTAAATATTGATTATGGTCTTTCGGAACCGGGTAGATTGAGACAAAAGGATAAAAAGCCGCATTCGCATTGCAAAAGTTATGTAGCAAATTTATAGGTTTAACAGCCGATCAGTATTGTAATTTGTTTGACAAATTGGTTTTACCGGTACTGTCATATGGGTGCGAAGTATGTTGTTTTCACCCAAGGTATGGTGTGGAAAAATGCCATCTTCGCTTTTGCAAAGCAGTGCACTATGAGTTCCATTGTTAACAGAGCATTGGGATGGTACAGACTCCTTTGACAAGAGAGATACGAATCTTGTAATACTGGTTTAATTTATTAAACTTTAGCGAAAATAGAATAGCAAAATATCTTTATAATGCAATGTATAATGACAGCGTTACAAATAATTACTGTAATAATTGGGGCAAACGGCTTTGCGATATGCTATGTTCACGGGGTTTTAGTTACATAATGGAAACGCCATGCCAAAATATGGATAGGGAATATTTCATAGGGTTATATAGAGAAGAGTCCCAAGATATTTTACTTCAGGAATGGAGAGGCCAGTTTGAAACTAGCAATAAGTATTTCAAATGCATTTTCTTATAAATGCTATTTAAATAAAGATAGAATTATCAAACATCGGCATGCTCTATGTAGAATCCGTACCGGATCTCGCAGACTTAATGTAGAAGCCGGTAGATGGCACACACCTATGCCGATACCATTCAATGAGAGAGCATGTCATTTCTGTAATGACATTGAGCATTACGTAATTTTTTATTTTTTTGCGTCAAATACTTGGGTAACAGACCGGATCTCTCCATTATCCGCTCAGTCGTACACAGCATATAGTTTCATTTTGTCATTGAAATACAAGGAAAGTACTGATTTTATCGATCTACGTACACACCTAATTTTTTCGGGAAATTTCGGTATGAGGTAGATCACAAAAATGAATGGCGACTCCCTGTCTTGACGAAAAAAATCCTGATCCTTGCTCCTCCAATCTAAGCCGTATAAATGTAGAACCACATTCAGACACCCAGATAGCCTGCTATCCAGCCGCAAAATTTACCCATTCTAGGACTATTGTCAAAAAATACATGGACTCCTATCAGCCAGAGAAAATCATTGTAAACATTGGCATAAATGACAAGGATGAACCTATGTCTGTAACTGCCCAACGAGTCCAACTCCTATTCAGTACCATTCGTTCAAAATTTCAAGATTCAAAGGTTTATTTCACTAAAGTGAACTACTCTCAACGTCTAAGTGTGCAGCAGAAAAGGATCTTAGCATTTATTAATTCATCTGTAGAATCCCTGCGAATAAAGGTCTCAGTCGTCCCTAGTCCACCAATTGCTGAGTTTGAAGTGGTCCAGGATAATATTCATTGGAGTGAGAAAACTGCTAATGCATTGTATTATAGCTGGTTAACTTTTCTTGATTTAAACTAACTGAGGGTCAGTGTACTAACCACCCCGCTATCGGGCAGGGTAGTGATATTGTTAATCTCACTGGCTCCACATTATCTGAAGCAGATAAATCAATACTCAATCGTGGCCTAACATTTGTACCAACTCCTAGGCCCAAATTAGGCATAGATGCACTTTGAGATACTGGCTCAATGGAAGTTCTTGAATTTTCCCACCGTGTCAAATTAGCCGACTTTTTCGAAATTCGAAAAGTAATATTCTGGCATTCGTGGAAAAAACTGGATGGGCACCAGACTCAAAATTAGTCGACCCAGCGATTTCTGATAGTATAAAAATTGTAAAAGAATGTATTGAAATTGTAAAATTTTCGAAAAATCATCAAAATTTATAGTATGAGGAACGTCAAGCCTTAACATGTGTAAAAACAATGACATTGTCATTAAACCTGCTGATAAGGGATCTGCTGCCTTAATAATGCTTAAAGACAACTACATTCGTGAAGCACATCGTCAACTCAGTAATCCAAAACATTACCAAAAATTAGACGAACCACTCTAGCAAAATAACTGCGGCAATTTTAATGAAATTCTCCAAAATATGGTTGATAACAAGAGTTTAACGCAGAAACAGTTTAAATACCTCATTGCGAAACGAGACTCAAACCCACGTACATTTTATCTGTTACTCAAAATTCATAAGCCTATTGATTCGTGGTCATATCCTATGATACCACCAGGACGACCTATAATATCGGATTGTGGTTCTGAATCCTATAGGATCAGTGAAATCATTGATTATCACCTCCAACCAATTGCGAATAGACATTTTAGCTTCTTGAAAAATACTGAAGACTTTCTGTCGCAGGTCTCTGAGATCTCGATACCTCCAAATTCATTTTTGATTACGCTCGACATCGATGCAATGTACACACACACATTGACATCGAAAAGGGTTTGAATTCTGTCCGTAAAGCGTTTGAAAAATACCCTGATAACAATAGGCCCACAGGCGAAATATTAGCTCTCTTAGAGCTAAGCTTAAAG
>CM067374.1:131718299-131791424 GCA_034401795.1 Chaetoderma sp. LZ-2023a
ATCCTGCTTTTTGTTAGCCAGATCTCAATTTTACTATCATTTGGCTAATTGTGGAATGGGTATGTCGGTCCCTGCCACTCTGATGTCAACATTTGGTGTTAATTTTTCCAACAAATTTGGTGTAAGATGTTGGCATAGACAGAAACATAATTCACCAAAATTGTTGAAAAATGTACACCGGTTTCATTGTTATTGACATAGAAAAAGATTGAATATTAACTTCAGAGTGGTATTATGGTTAAAAGGTTACTCCTTAATTAATGGCCCAATTTCAGTGAAACTTCGGTTGAATGATCTTTGGGCGATATGCTTCAACATATCAAATGGCTTTTTCGAAATTATCCACCGTGCCTGTTTAAATGCAAATACGGTAGTTAAAATGCTAATTTAATGGTCCAAGGGCGCGTCACAGATCCCTTGTTAATTTGATTGGATACTGTTGTTGTTTCCAATCAGTCAGAAGCGAGATAAACTGAGCTTTAAAAGCAATAGAGGGATCTAATTCTAGCTTTGATCCACACATCCATAGCTAAGCTCTTCCCATGCTGTGTGCGTGTTGGGTTCAATTAATATACTGTGAACTCTGAATTTTCAGAATCCCAGATTTAAAGTTTCTATACAGGTAAGCTGTTGAATAGTTTCAAGAGTTTGACATAATGGAACTATACCTTGTGTATGGATGTATTATACGCTGAAGGTGTGTCGCCTATGAAAAGTTGGGACCTACTTTTCATGCTTCACTGAACACGCTTTTGACTTACTTTACATGGTTCATAAGTGACATTGAAGTAAAGAAAAATGGTATGTGGCTAATCTATTTATTGACTAGAACATTGCAAAAGCTGAACCTGTCCCTGATATTGTAGTAACTATACAGGTATACAGCACATATAAGATGTTGAATATTTTGAAGCTAATTTGTCTGGGTACTCACTTGGGTACGTCATTAATTACATATTTTGATTGTGACGCCAGCCTACATATATGGCATCATATACTTGAGTGACAGATTAGAATCATCTATTGTGACCGTTCACCTCCCCCAACTTTCTTTAAGCAGGCTCTTCATGTGTGCGTGAGTGCGTGCGTGCGTGCGTGCGCGCATGTGTGGGTGGGGCGGGGGGGGGGGGGGGGGTTGCACGCAGGAAAGACTGTGACCGTATATTAAGATTCCACAACTATATCAGTGATAAGAAAAAATCAGTGATAAAAAAAATCTTGGAAAAAAAATGTCCAGAAAATCTGAAACTGTTTTAGTTGTACAATGTGACAGAAAGCTGGTGGGCGAAGGTCTGTAGTCTCTTCTCTTGCACGAACTTTACTTTGACTGTTTCAAGCCTCATAAGTGCTGCTCCTGGGCAGTGAAACTTGTTTTGGATTGGATTATTTGGAATTGTATGGAGACCAGTGGGGGCCGTGCGACCATCGTCGTGAACGTTAAACAAAACGGTCTCATCCCACGCGTTTGTGTCACCAGTATGCCTGTCCATAGCAATTTTGTGATCTAAGGACTTACAAGATTTGATTTGGTGACCTAAAAATATAAGTCTATACAATGAGTTTACCTAAACAATTAAAAATATGCTAGATAAAACTACAATCAGAGCATACGAAAATGCGAGACATAGAGACAGGTAGATGAACTTTTAAACATTGGGCTCCCGGAGGTACCACACAGACTCGTAGGTCCGCAGAGGTATCCCCGCAAGGGAGGCTCCCGTACACGAGACATAGCTATTTAACTTAATATAAGTTATTATACCTCTAATCTGAAAGGAAGGTTATCTCAGACGAAAAGTGATGTGCCTCACGCGGGCACTACTCCTAATGCAAGTTTTGGGTTAGGAGTATTATGCTGGCGTGGACCGTCATCGCTGAATCCATACGAGAGGCAAGTACCTCGCGCTCCGTCTCGGGAAGGTGTCGCCACTGCTTAAAGCGGAAGATGCAAGGTAGGTAAAAATGTGTCTACCATAATATTTCAATCAAAAATCGCTTTAGAAAGAAAAGACCATACCTAGTGAGATTATGACTATAAGGATGCGCACTGTTTTATGTGAAGACGGGACGGAGGATTCCCGATGGATTCCCTTGGCACCGTCATATGTAGTTCTTGGTTTGCTGTATTAGTAGTTGCCGCTTTATTTCTGCAGGCCTTCTGCTTTGCTTAATTCCTTTTAGTTGGTTTTAGAACGAGAATTCGTTTAGGCTGCGACGGGCTGATATATACCTAGCTATTAGACACGGCTGTCAGGGAGAACAGATGCGCCAAGACATCCATACTAGAGACAGCGCTCATACATGTTACGTAGCAGGATTTCCGAACTGGATAAGAATCCGGATATCCCACCCCGCAACCACATACAACATTACAAGACATGGGTTACATTTCACAAAAGCGTTATTAGACCATTTCTCCTATCGTTATGGTGGGGGGGGGGGTAAGAGAGACGAATTCCCACCGTAAATGTCCTTCCCGCAAGGGCATGGCAGATTTAAATATCATGCCCAGACATTTTAACAGAATTTGGTGGGAATGCGCATCTCGCCCGTCACTGGGTCCTATGGAACCAACCGTTTTACTTGTCATTAGGTTTATATACAAGTTGGCAGATTTGCACTGCGGTGCGGGAGGATTGTCAGTAAATGAGATAATAATTAATACATGTCTTTTTGCAGTGCTTTCCTACATTGGCTTAAAGTGCTAACTACTAAGTATCCAAAGATACATGGGAATATGTGTGATACCGCACCCTGGCCATCACCGCTCGGAAACCCCAATAGTTTCCCAGAGTCGGATCAGCCATGGTGCGGATAGGGATATCCAAGCAATTAAGAAGCCACAAGGCTGAGTGGAACACGAAGCGAGACAAAATCTTACTTATGAGTCTTACCGGAGTGCGGGGATAGATTATCGCACTACCGGAAGAGAAGAAGAATAAATTACACAGTATATAATGAAGACAGTGTCTCTAATCATTTCGAACCTATCCTATTGAGCTGAATAGAAAAGGTTTAGTCAGTAGCATGCCGGAATAAACAGAGTTATAGCATGGGCAACGACCTCAGTGAAAAATTGTTGGTGGCGGGAGAAAGTGTTGCATATATAAGTGTTGCTGTATAGTGTTTCCTACGTGCACTGCTGTCCTATATTTTCTATGAATAAACAAAACATATGAACGGATGGCCACTGACCATATATATACATAATCTAACCAGAACAATCAATACGGTGTCAAATGATCAAAATATATATAACAGTACAGGTTAACGAACCTACTACAGTGCGGTTAGCAACACATTGAGGAAAATGAGAATAATTATCAACAAATACAGAAATTATAACTAGCGTCCTAAGACCGTTATGGTTCCTTTTAGTCATTGGGACCGTTATTGTGGATACAATATAATTAACAAAACCTATATAGAGAAATATATTTAAACTGTGAAGTATAGTTACTTGAATACTTGGTAGTCATACCTAAGTTAGGCTACCGTGTTACTGAAATTAATACGTTGGTCCGTAGTCGACGTAATGATGTCCTCTCTGGAAGCTGGAAAGTTCCCGCAGGTTGGTTCCCGCAAGCTGTTTTCCGCAAACAAGACTTCCGCAAGAACACTCTTGGCAGGAGTGCATCGCTCAGTGCTGTAGGCCGAATAGAATGTCTAACGAGCAGTCAGTAAAAGATACGCTAGTACTCCGTGGTGAAGAAAGTTCCCATACATTGATGGCATGGATGGAAGGTGTAAACAACCCGTCACTAGCGGGGGTTGTCAGAGGCAAACGAGGATGCAAAACAAAGCTTCACGGTGCTGGGTACGTCAACCAGCTCTGAAGACGCTCCAGGCAGAGTTTACCTGCCGCGGTTAAAAGTCGAAAGAACCGACACGATATTAGTGTAGCGGAGATTGAAATACCACTTTTAGGAGTGGCCGGCAGATCCGGCGAGTCATCCATCAAAGAACATCCCATCTCTACATCTGTAGACTCATATATTCAGACCATAAATGCCTCACCGCATATGTGTGTTCCGAATGTAGCTGTTGGTATTCGTGAACAATTATCAGAAGTTCCAAATTACTCCCGTAAATGGGGAGTTACAAAATTGTTTTAGTGCAGTGGGTTGGAGAACTGCACGCTACGGGATAAAAACTTGACACCTAGCGAAGGAAGACGCGTATTGTCTGTCGCGCTTATTAGTAGCTGGTACAGATCCAACCTGTGCGGCCCCTGGCCGAGGATGCTCTCGATCACTGGATCGCTTCTCCCTTTATACTCCTAGCGACGTCACAGGCCCAGGCTCCGTCCAATCATCGTTCGAGCAACAGCCAATCAGCGCGTAGCTAATAATAGCGCAGTCGAACGTTCTAGAACATTCTAGAAGTTTTGCGTCCACGTGGTTATGAGGTCACGACAATATTTTGAAGATAATCATGAAGAGTTTTCCCTGGATAACTCAGCCATCTCTCAACTGATCTTGAGAAGGTTTACAGATTTGAAAAGCCCGTTAAATTCCGGTCTTGATTAATGCCAGATTTAACAGGAACAAGCAATCAATAAGGATTACAGGGTACCATCTCGGTACTCTAAAAGCGCCATCCTATCTAGGTCGTAACTACGCGCTTCATATAAACAGCGTCATAGCGCGCATGCGCATCATGGATTTTAACGAACTTTGTCGTTTTTCAACACGCTATCTCTCCCATAGGCCTATATACGCTTATGGCTCTACCCAGAGTGTCGTCTTCAGGAAACGAATCCAGGACGGTAGGCGCGTACCCAGCTCAGCTGGTAGGGCCGGTATCCGACCGGTCGATCCGAACTACACCAACAAAAGCGTCTGTGGCGGCGCAGGAGGGTACAGAAGTGGCGAAAGGCGGCGGTAATGAGGAAGATTTATTTTCTCAGGACATGGTGATGTCAGAAGAGACGATTCTGAAACAGGGACAGGTAGTTGGTTATTATCGTCATTAGAGGAAGGTGGACACAATGTGAATGATGTAAAGGTAATCGAGCCAGTCATTCCAGGTTTTCGGGAATGGTCTTATATGGGCCTGTGAATGGACATCTAATAGGCGTATATTTCAAATTTGTTGCACAAATCTAGTTTTAAAGTGTTAATAATGTTATTAACTTTTACATTTGTGCGACCAAAATAATGTTTAATATTTCTGCTATTAATTATAAGCTATACTCTCATTCATAGATAACGTATTTCACTTCTACCTCCTGAAGCAGTCGGAGTGCTTATTAGCTATAGCTTTCCATTTGTGTAACCTGTGTGTCTGCGGCTGAATCGTGAATTGTGTTTCTGGTGGGTGCTTGCGGTTTGACGGCAAATGTCTGGAGATACCGTTTATAAAAGTAGCAGCAGTGCTTCTGTCAAGATCTTATTCGGTTTGTATTTAGTAATATTGATATTTTATGGGTTGACTGGGGAGGGATTGTGAATATGCATGGCATAAGTTCATTTGTCCCTTTTCTGGATGTATCGATGTTAGGTGCGTTGGAAAGGTGCGTGCGTGCGTGCGTGCGTGCGTGCGTGCGTGCGTGCGTGCGTGCGTGCGTGCGTGCGTGCGTGCGTGCGTGCGTGCGTGCGTGCGTGCGTGCGTGCGTGCGTGCGTGCGTGCGTGCGTGCGTGCGTGCGTGCATGCGCGCGGGTGTGTGTTTGTGCGCGGGCGTATGTGCGTACCTGCATGCGTACGTGCGTGCGTTTCTGTGCGTGAGGAAGTGTGTACCTGGATGCGTGTGAGCGCATGTGGGTGAGTGAATGCGAGTGTGTGTGTGTACATGTGTGTGTGCGTGCATGCCCGTGCGCGTACGTGTGTGTGTGCGTGTTTTAGTGTATACCTGCATGCGTGTGTGCGTATGTATGTACGTGCATGCGTGTGTGTGTGTGTAAGTATGCGTGTGCATGCGTGTGTTTATGTGTGTTTGGTGACATCGTCCTCACCTGTACAGATGCTGTCTGTCTATATTTTATTAATGTGTATATGCTATATATGAGGGTTTTTTAAGAATGGTAGAAATGTGGCTCGCGTTTGTATCTCTATGCGAGTGTTGTGTGTTAAAGGAGAATAACTATATTTTTTAACTTAACAATGTTTGGGACTAGGTTGTTTCCCTTAAATTTCATATTTATATTGTTTCGCCTGTATATGTAGTGCTCTATTCACTTTTATGGAATGCAGTCTTCTTTTGCTGACGTCACCTTCTGGCTCATTACCATGGTGGTGGGATGTCAGGGTGGCGTCAACAAATGAGAGTGCTTTGTTTCATTACGCTATTATTCTTGATGGGCTTGCTTCCATTAGACCATGTTGATTAGGATACATTTATGCGTGCGTGCGTGAGTACGTGCATGCATGCATGCATGCGTGCGTTGGCATCGCCCTTAAATGCACAGATGCTGCTTCTGCGTATACTTTTTGAGTAATATATTTATCCATCCTTTATATCTTTTAATCATTAAAATCGTGACTGAGTTTGGTCAGGAAAAGGGTTTGCATGTCCGTTTACGGGCCGGTAGAGGACTATTTTGGGTTGCGGGTCGGTAGAGGACTATTTTGGGGAGTTCACCACTGGAATAACTGGCTCAATTATAAAGCTGTTCATTCCAGTGGTGATGTCCTGGGAATGGTCTTCTCTTGACCTCGGAAGGGACGTTTTTCAAGGTCACTACAGCGGCGGGTTTTGTGTTTATATTCATCCAATACACGTATGTTGTGTTCAAGGGAAACAACTATGGTTTTATTTACATATGTGTTTATGAGTAATTTGTTTCCCTTGAACTTGATATTCATTTCGCTGTGTATGTTCAGCTTTCTTTAACTCGCAATGCAGTCTTCTGACTCAACACCTTGATGGTGATTTTAGGGGTGTCGCCAGCAAAAGAGATTCCCTTGCTTTATACGCGTACATGCGCGCGCGTGTGTGTGTGTGTGTGCGTGTGTGTATGTGTGTGTGTGTGTGTGTCTGTGCGTGCGTGCGTGTGTGCGGTTGTGCGACCGTGCGTGCTTGCGTATGTGTCTGCGTATGTGTCCGGCTGCTGCTTTTGTGTATACTTTAGCAGTGTGTATATTCTGTCTCTTTTAATCATCTGGTGAATTAATTTGGTCAGAAAAATGGAAGGGTTTGCTTGTTGAATGTCCGTTTGTGGGCCAGGAGAGGAGTATTTTGGAGAGGCCACCACTAGAATAACTGGCTCAGTTATCAAACTGGCCATTTCAGTTGTGAGGGCCTGGGAATGGTCTTCTCTTGGCTTGAGAATTGACATTTTTTCAAGTGCTCTACAGAGGCCGCTTTTGTGTTTATATCCATCCACGTATAAATATGTTGTGTTCAGAGGAAACAACTATGGTTTTATTTTAGATATGTGTTTATGAGTAAGCTATTTTCCTTGAACTTGATATTCATTTCCTGTGTATATTCAGATTTCTCTAAATCGCAATGCAGTCTTCCGTCTCAATACCTTGGTGGTGGCGTTAGATGTGGCGCCAGCAAAAGAGATTCCTTTGCTTATATACGCGTCCGTGTACGTGCGCGAGAACGTGCGTGCGTGTGGGTGCATGTAGGGTATCAATGCTGATGTCTTCCTATGATGTAATCATCCTTATATACTATCAGTTTTATTGGGTTAAGTGGGGGACGAGTCTGTAAGTGTGGGCTATATGGGTGGTGAATATGTACAGAGGTTTGTATTTATTGAATCATTGGTTGGGCTTGTGGGAATTATAGATAGGATAGGGGAATTGCACAGTGCTCTTAATCGTCATGTTCTCAGATATTCTTTTTTTTATTATCTGTATTTATTAGTCTTATCTAAAATGTTCATTTATGTATTGTATTATTGGAAATAAAATGGTTTGGTGGGAAATAATACCTTTAAATACGGCTAGGGGCAGCTGGTGTAGGGGCAACACCTCGGGCTTGTCCTGAGGGAGATGATGTTTGGAAGTTGCCTTAGGATATAACTGGAATTTTCTGTACAGTCTAGGTCGCTGTGACCTAGACTAGTATTTACTATCTTATCGTGTAAATTGTATTGTATTTTAATTTTGTTGTTGGACAAATGTCCCTGTGACCCCGAGGTAGCCTGCTGAGTATTTTGAATGGAGTCAGTTATAGCCAGTAGGTGTGTTTTAAGGTTTGCCCCCCCTCCCCTTTTGAACGCCGGTCTGGAGCTCTTTCCAGACACCACCTATATGGCTGCAGGCTTGGATTTTGCTTGCTTTTTTTCCTTGATTTTGCACTGAGCTATATGTATATGTGTACTATTTTCTTTTACCAAAAACACTAAAGAGACATGGTACCCGGCAAACAGGTTTGACACATGTGTTCCTCAGTTTTTCAATGTGTTAAATATTGTGTACAAATATCAATTTTTAAAATAAAATATTTTACTTTTTCATTAAAATGTAATACGTTGGCCCAAAGTTAGACCAAAGTTGGTTAAACGTTTGTGCCAATGTTATGTGACATATGCTGGGCCAACGTTGGGTGGATTGGGCCAAAGTTACGTGGATATGTTGGCCCAGCATGTTGGGACAACGTTAGCCCAATTAGCAGAATGATGTTGGGCCAACGCAGACAGCCAACGTTGGTTTAATATTACAACAAACAATGGGCCAAAGTTGGGCCAACGTAGTATTGTTATCTGTGTAAATCCTGTCCAACACATGCAAAGCGTGGGCCGAGATTAGATATCGCTAGTAATAAATCACACTAAATTGTGTTTCTCCTAAAAGATTGTATTCCCCTTTAATCTTTGTCATAAGAAAATAAATAAACGAGGATTCCAGTTTATCCATCAGTAATATGACGTCATAATAAACTACGTGACATGTAGGCTGATATCATAATCAATTATGTTATGAATGGCGTAACTATATTCCTCATGAACGCGTAATTGATGGCGGATTAAGCGTGGTGTTGTACGATTTGTATTTACTATTTAATGAACATGCTGTTGAATATTTTAGAACTACTTCGGCTGGGCCCTGTTGCTGCCATAATTAGCAACAGCCCCCAGTAAAATTAGTTTCCTAATATTCAACAGCTTACCTGTATAGTTCTCTGGAAATTGCGATTCAGAGAGTAGAGGGATCGCTCGACTCCAACACGGTCAAAGGGTTGGTGGAGCGTAACTAGAGATGGGAGGGGAACACCTAAAACCGAACTCCTCCAGTGGTAATCCATCTGGCGACGGTTACAATACAATCTACTCATCATACCTAGATTGATCATTCAAATATACAATTCTCTCGATGCCCCGCCCATTTCTGGCTACGCTCCACCCTTCTTTTTATACATGTTGGAATCGATTTGAAACTGAAACGTGAATTCCCAGAATCATAATTTCAATGTAGTTATACAATGTAACTAACTATACAAGTGGAACATAGGTTTCCAGTCCTTCTGGAAGCTATGGATTCGTAGATCAAAGATTCCCTTGACAAAACACTACGTGTATACAATGCAACCTGCGTCTCCTTGAAGCCGTATAACTATAACAGCTGGGCAGCTCCAAAGGAAGTTCTGGACAAACTCGATGCCTGCCACCGCAAACACCTACGCGCCTTCACTGGACACCGATGCGCTATACAAGATGTGTAATACATCGCCGCTGTCCGCAAAAGTCGCCCAGCAAAGATGGTCCATGTTTGGGCATGTGTTAAGTATGCCAGAAGACACACCATCACAGAGAGCCTTGGAAGTTGCCCTACTTAGAGCCACCAAATACAAAGCCAGGAGAGGGCGTTACTGCATAAATCTGTTAACCGTGCTACGAGGTGACCTCATGAAAGCAGGACCATGTGGGCCCTACAGTTAAATCAATTATGGAGCTGAGGAAGCTAAAGACTTTGGCTGAGGACGAAACACAGTGGCCAAAAGCGAAGAAGGATGATTGCAGCTGTATGTTGTTTCTCCTACTACAGCGGCAGAACACAGTAATCATACATATAGGCAAGGCTTACCTGTTAAGCTGTTGGCTAATTTGACTGTAAGCTGTTGCTGTCTATACGAAACAGATATCTATCTGTATGTATATTACAATGTTATTTCACCAACGACATACAACTCAGACACCATAGTGACAGATGTGTCCACTTATCTCATGTTGTATGGTGGCATTACTTAAAAAGTCACGTGTTTTCTCATGACGTCAGCTGCTTGAGTGACAGATTGGTCCACTCCATTGATATCTGTTTAGAAAATTTTGAAAACAGAATCGCCGAGTTGCTTAATTATTAACGTCTTCTTGAACATTCTGTGAAAGTAGAACTGGTGCAAAGAAGAATTCACAAGAATATATTATTAGCTTATTCTTCATTTTAACCCTTTGAATACTGAATTCCCACAATCCTAAATTCAGGACAACCATACAGGTAAGCTGTTGACTCATTTGAAACTAATTTGATAGTAGCCTGATGCTGCCTATGGTCTTTCAGGTTCAAAGGGTTAAAGGAAACCCTACTAATCTTATATTGTCCATTCATATGATACATAATGCCGAATATAAATTATGCATGGTATTTTTTTGCTTTTTCTCATGCCATGAATGAAAGACGCCCAAGCTGTAATCGCTTCTCCAGCACAGGAATCTCGCCATGCTTGACTTTTTAATCCTTCAGAAGACACCAAGTTCGGCTGAAGCTGAACATTGGTAGAGACACTCAATCATATCGGCATGATCCTGTTGAGTTTTCAATTATTCAAGCTAATAATTATTACATAGAAAAGAATGCACTATGTCTGCACCTCCATGACATCACACATCCCTTGAAGAAGTAATATGGCGGCGACCACGTTTCAACACAAATGATTCAACATAAACGCGAAGTTAAAAAGCAAATAATAGATTAATCTACTATTAGCTATGCACAGCCAATCTGTAGGTGAACCACACCTTTTGTCTGTGTCATGTTAACTTTGTCAACTGAACCCAATTATTGACAAGACGGGTATATACATTTGATGGACTAGAAAATCCTTTTTTACAATTTACCACTGGAATGGCTAGCTCAATGCGGCGTCTGAAATGCTCGATAATTATCCATTGGCATAGTAACAGAAAAGTATATTTTGTAAATTCCGGCACCTGGTACATTTACATAAACGTCTTCCCTTGAGAATGGATAAAAATATCAATATTTCTACTAATTTTGACCATCAAGTTGTTAAGTAATATAAAGTAGCATGGTGAGCAATTTGAGACGCTATTGGCATACGTGTGGTTAATGATCCGAATATGCCTATTGTTATATAGAGGCATATCACCTGAAGGACATCGAGGTAAATAATATTAATCATTCGTTAGCAGTACCAATGGAACATGTTACTCAGTGCAGGACATGCGTATTCGTCGGTAGTGTAACTCCATTCCGTCGAGCTTACCTACACAGAATGCACATTGTCTTATATTCAGAGATAATCATGGTAAGAGGAGCAGTTGCTTATTTTGAAATTGATTTCACTGGACATTCTCACTTTATGCAGCAGCAGCAGCCTCTATTAAAGGATAACTAACCTCATCTTTCGATAGCTATGCAGGTGATCTAATATGCCACTCATAAACTATGTATGGAATTTTAAGCCTTATATCATACCGACAACGACATATATTTAGATGTTAGTAGCTCAATGTTGGTACATTTCTACAGCCTATGATGGCTGTCATGATGTAATTTTCAACCAATCATTAACAAACTAGCATGCCCGCCTCGGTATACACGCGCAGTCATAGAGGTGCCAGCTATAGTTTGGCAATTTCATACAAGAGCAATCATAGAGGTAAGCTGTTGAATAGTTTGAAACTAATTCTACTGGAGGTTGGTGGTGCCATAGGCAGCAACAACTTCTAGTAAAATTATTTTCAAAATATCCAATGGGATAAGTATTACATTATAAAGAATGTAATTCATTAGCACTTGCATGGCATCACACGCCATCGCTTAAGGAGAAAAATGGTGGCGATCACTGTTCAACATTGACATGATATTACAAAGCAGATAATTGTGATAGAGTTACCGGAATGTGACAAAATCTATTATATGATTGATATGGAATCTATGCATTATAATCCATCGGTGCAGGATAACATTTGAAACGAGATTAGCATCTCTTTATAATTAGTTGTTAAATATTTAGATAAGATTTATTGCAATTCAGTGATTCTCTCAATTCGTACACCCCCTTATAAAATATAACTCCCTGCACATAAATATTAATCAATACAAATATAACAATATAATCACGTACAAAATGTTGAGATTTATCTGAACATATCCGAAACGCGATGGAAAATCTTGGCTATTCTTGTAAATGCACTATCTAAACAAAAGCACTCATTATGGCATGGTGTATGGCGAACTAGGAAGAATGTCACTTGACATCCAAATACAATGTAATATGATATGATTTTGGGACGGGTTAGTAAATGGAGGTTATGGGAAATTATCGGCAATACTTTTCTTCACGTGTCTAGATTGTATGTCAAGAACGCAAATTCAAGCTGAATGGATAGGAAAAGTGAAAGCCATTCTGGAAATAACAGGGCAATCAGACATATTTTGACAGAAACTGTAAACACTAAACAGGTAGTTCAGCGAACAAGACATGCTTTAGAGCAGCAGTATATGGAAAGATGGACGCAACTCATAAATGATTCAACACGGGTAACGTTCTACAAAGAAATCAAAACAAAATTTGAGTTCGAACACTATTTAAAATATTAACATATAGGCTAAAGAAGCTATAACCTTTCGTCATTTCAGAACATTGAACCATCAACTCGCAATAGAACCTAAAAAGTGGGTGGGTATTGACAGAGAGGAATGCCACAAGAGAAAGAACACGCTTTATATCTGAGTACTATTTAATGCAGAACACAGCAGATAAAACTCAATGCCTATTTCCGATCTGTAACAAACCAATACTGAATAGGCTATGCAAATATCTGCGGCTCTCAAAGAAACAAGAAGATCCGCTCAACAACAGCAACAACGACGACGGCAACAAGAACAATGACAACGACAACTACGAAAACGACAACTACGACAACAACGACAACCATGACATTAGGAGCACCTTGGATACACACAAGTCCTCTCTACTACGGCCAACGCAACAACAACGGCTCCACCACCAATATGCTACAATCATCATCGCCACAAAATAATAATAATAATAATAATAATAATAATAATAATAAAACTAATAATAATAACTACCGCCATATTATAAATATATATATATATATATATATATATATATATATATATATATATATATATATATATATATATATATATATATATATATATATAATGTCTACCCCCATATGCTGTGTAAATGGCATGGGCAAATAAAGAATACTGAAACTGAAATCAAAGAATATTGATACAATTAGCAACGTGAAAAGAGTAACAGGATAATCAGCAATAACATCAAATAAACAACATTAGACAAAGACACCGGACGCTGCTGCTAGGGGACTGCTCCAACTTCAATATACGTTCAGTAACTATGCCAACAATATCATCATCAGATAAACTACAAAAACATCATTGCTGCGAAAGTAAGACACCTTATTAATTCCATCTCGCTAGTTAGAGGATAGATTAATTAATATTATTATTATCGATAGTTTAATAGGGATACAAAACTTATTACATTTTTTACAAGTTATTCTGAAATTGCGGATATTTATTAAAACAACTTTATATAGCGACATCTCTGATAGTCATGGTTTCTGAGAAACATAGCTAATATTTCTATCAAATTAAGTAGAACGTGCATACCTGTGCGATGAACGACGTGTATCATACAACTGGTATGACATGGGACCGGATGTGATATTGACTACGTAAAATTACAAACTCGCCCTTATTTCATATCAGGTTTATATTTATGCATGTATTAAATCTGCTGTAAAATATCATCAACCTTCACCCAACAATCCAATTTATTATCACGTGTGTCGAATTTCATTTGGAATATCTAATTCTCTGATATCGTTCGCATACCAGTTTTGATATAAAAGCGGCATTCACCATGACAACAATAGCAGCGATAGCGATTACAACAAATCAAGTATTAGATTTTCGTGGGACACTTGCAGCAGGAAATGTTACAGTGTCCATGAATATCTTCGACTTGGATGTCTACTGGGCCGAGAAGAGAGCTAATGCATATTACCAGGCAGGCGAGTTCCTTCGACAATACTTCACAATTATATTGACTCCTATTGGTGTCCCATGTAACATTCTCACATTCTTAATTATGAGACATTTTAAACCATTGACATCTGGTACATTCATTATGATGGTACTTGCCGTCGCAGATACGTGCAATCTTCTGTATAGTTGCGGTATAAACGACGTAATACGGTCCACAGTACGATCAGATGCTGGTTGTCAGATACGCATCACTATTACTGCCTTGTTACAGTACATTACAATTTGGTTAGTTATGCTCTTAACATTTGAACGCATTGTTGCTGTTTGTTATCCAATGAAGGCATCTCGTATCTGCACTGTGTCCAACGCGCGTAGATCCCTCATTGCACTCCTTATTGTGGATGTTCTTATGTGCCTAGTACATACATTCGTGCATAAAAAGATAGTGTATGGCAAACAGAGAAAATGCCAGGTCAAGACAATATATGAAGCCCTTATGGAGGCATGGGGTATTGTTGATGCTGTGATTTTCGTTATTATTCCATTGGTATTTCTGACCTTGGGTAACATAACGATCATTGTTAAGCTAAGAGCTCCCAGAGATGTCAACAATTTAACCAATAACACTAGCACCAACGATGAAACCAAACGTCAGAACAGATCCGTGACCCTGATGCTTCTGGCCGTCTCAATAACTACTATTGCATGTATAGGTCCCAATGCTATAATAGGACTTGGTGGCGGAAACACGTGGTTTTACTCTAATAGTGGAGACAGTGATGCTGATGCGAGGAAGCATTTCACGTTATACTTGATTGTATTTATTACGTACGCTAACAGTGCTGTTAATTTTTTCTTGTACGTTCTTAGTGGAAATCGTTTCAGAGCCACGTTTATTCACCTGATATATGCTTTAATGGGCAAGCTATGCAAACATCGCAGAAAATATCTTTGCCAGTGTGTGCCATTAAATTACTTCCATACAGAAATCACCGAATATCAAATACAATCACAATGTATTGGAAATGTGTTCAAAGTCTTTGGCAAGGCTGTTTAATTTTTGGTCATCTAATATACAACGAATCAACCTTTTAAATCCATGTATGCGGTTGTATATTTTGAACATAATCTGACAGGAACCAATTGCGGATATCTTAGATGTTTAATTCACTGACTAAAGAACGTTGTTGAACTAAGTTAGGATGCAACTGAGGCGAGAGAGAGAGAGAGAGAGAGAGAGAGAGAGAGAGAGAGAGAGAGAGAGAGAGAGAGAAAGAGAGAGATAGAGAGAGAGGGATGGAGGGAGGGAGGGAGGAGAGAGAGAGAGAGTGGGTAGTTGGTAGGGGGTGAAGTGGGAGAGTGGGTAGTTGGTAGGGGTGGAGTGGGTGGTGCGGGTGGGGTGTGATGGGTGGGAGCGTTTGACGCGGAACTGGGGTTGGGGTAGGGTGGTGGCGTTCGTGTCAAAACGTCAAATTGATTATAACGTGACTCATCTGAAACCATGTGATGAAATTATACCAGATTTGCTATGTGAGTTACTCATATGGTTGTGGACTCAAAGAGGAAATTGGCATTTCTCTCGGCCATACTTGGCTGCTGACGGGTCAAAAGATCAAATTTTTACATGTGGAAATTGATTGTAATGCAATTCCTCAATGTTCGTTGCATCGAATTCAACGAAATTCTGTATGCAATTTACCAATGCAATTGCAGAATGCAAGAGGACCTATACTTACTAGGTGTTCTTAAATAGTGTACTGATGTTCAGTATTTACTAGGTTTACTACTATTAATCAATTGCAGTGAATAGTGTGAAACTATACCTTGTAACTCCAGTAACCAATCATATCGCTTGTATTGATCATGTGATTTACCTGTCTGTCATGTCAGCTCCCATAAATTAAACACGTGTGCACACATTAATCTAAATCTTTTTATGCACTGAAGAGATTATGACGTTTAAAGGTCGCATATTAGTAGAAATTGCGCGACAAAATACCAATAACACCAATAACATTGATAAACATGCATTCCCTAGTGTGGCTGAGTTGTTCAATGTTATAATTGGTAATCGTGGCATTGATGGTAATGATGAACACGAACTTGTGGAGAAAGAATCAGATTCTATCGAAGATGAGAGTAGTGTAGATTTTTCAGTTAAATGCTGACTTTTATAACCGTTTTCTGGTCAGTTAGTGACAGTGCTGGTCTCCGAATATACGGAAAAGCCAATTCAAGCAGCAGCTGCAAACGCAGGTGTGCAGGTCACGACGTGATCATACTCAAATGATGAACCGGACTCGTTGATAATTGAAGATGAACAAAATGACGCAGATCTGGTCGATGAAATCCCCATGCAAGAATATGCATACGGTAGAATTTCAATTCTTGTGAACAATAAATGTATAAACATTCCTAGTTTAATCAGTATTTCGGGTTAGATAAATGGTGTGCATCATTGGTGACTACGTCTTTTCTCAAGGGAGATAATTAATTCAAGTAGTCCATCTGATTAACAATTAATATCAGGAACAGGAAATCTGTAATGTCAACTCGTGTTCTTTTGATTGAGCAGAGGATTTTGACAAATTAAACACTTTTTGCAAAGTTTAGCTACCTGATTTTTAATTTAAATGATACAATACAGAGGCGCATCCCTTACATATTGCAAGATTTTAGTAACAATTAGGCTTGCTCATCCAGGCAGGCAGCGACGCTAATAAATCAAACTTCCATTATTTAGCCAATTTTAGACCAATGTACACAACTCCCTTAGCCATCTAGCAGCGTTAAACTCACAAGTTTCACGAAGATAGTGCTAATTTTAGTGAAATGCCGCCAGTCGCAGTAAGGCCGTAAACACCAATTTCCACATAAAGGTTTACTCTGTATAATTCTCCATAAGCGCTGCACAGAATCGGCTTGGATCCTAGGGATTAATAGAATAGTGGTCTCGAAGCTCGCCAAGTTTGATGAAAATCTGTCTTATAACCGTTACAATCTTTTAATCACATTTCTGGACAGCTCTGCCTACAGGTTTCATCTGATCAACATGTAACTTGGCCTAATTCTAATTATATAATCCTGTGATTTGCTATTCAACAGCATTAAATTTAGGATTACAGAAAATCTATTAGTGCCCATCTGTCGGCCAAATCGCTTCTTCTTAACCGCTGGACAGATCACAACCCAATGTGGTCGAAAGAACCCTAAGTTGGAAAATTGCATTTTTAAATTGGATTGTTCAATTTGAATGGTGGCAATATTTTTAGAAAAATCACATAATCTGCTTATAAAATGTATTCTCAGGAACTAAGGACAGACTAGCACAATTAAATAATGATTCTCATCTCGTCTAATTTAACTAGACCTTTATCTGCATCTCTATTCCAAGTTCCTATTTTAATTTGTGTTCTGTAGTATAGAATTATTATCTCAGTCCATATATTTTCAATTATTTTTTCTTTCCAGGAAAAAGCGTCGAAGAGAGAAAGAAAAAACCCAGAATCACAACATGGAAACATACCAACTCATAGACCTATATGAAGATTCGTGCCGCAAATCCTACAGCAGCAAGATGACCAAAGGGCAACGCCAAGTTCTGAATGATGTTGTTGGTCTCTTGACTTCACTCACCATAGGATGTGGATGCATGGACACATTATAGTGAATCGGATTAAGAGTCATAAACAAGACGTGGAAGATCAGTATAGCTGCATGCATACGCTGCTTTATCTACTTCCGGTGTCTGGTATTTCAAAGATTGCAGTGTACAAAGACATAATTAGATACCATGCCTAAAACAGGTGGTACGGTGACTAAATTCGTAAAGGCGAAGTTACAAAGCCCTACACTTTTGCTAAGTTCTGTTGATAATCGGGGAAAAGCAGGAACGCCCAACAGAACAAAAAGGGCAACTTGTTAATCAAAGATCACATTCAATCTTTCAATCCACAGGTCAGCCATTACAATCTCGACCATGCCCCAAACTGAAGGTACTTTGACCATGATTCAACGATCACGTTAATGTGGCAAAATTATAAAGTGCACATTGCAAATGTCAGTTATCCTGGATACCGCCGAGAATTTGAATCTATGAACATCTATGATTTGGGAGGCCATCTCAAGAGGAGAGTGATATGTGCACTCGATTTAAACTGCACACATTTCACCGGGAAATGATCATGATGCAAATACTTGCGACGTTTGTAAAGCCTCCACAAAACACACTGACAAATACATGAACGCGAGGGCCAAGTACCAGTACCACGAGGATGTGAATTCGGACTATACAAATCAGAACATTTTTGCAGCAGTTATGCAGAGTAATCTTTATTACATTTACTATATATTATTTATGAGCACTTCTTTGTTTCAAGATTAGTAGTATTCAATAAAACATCCGCTCCATTGAAAAGCTATGGTGACATTGTTGTCCTTTGGCATGAGGGGATTGCTGGAAGGCTAATGTCGCATCTTCCTAAATAAGGTGTCTTAAGTTTTCTGGGACGGACACAGTGATCTTCTGGGAAGATAACTGTTCTGCACAGAACACGAATTGGACCCTGTAAGCTGAACTTGCCAGGTCTGCAAATAAGGAATGAGGTCCCTAGAAGACCACTATTAGGTAGAATGAAATGGGTCATAACTGTATGCTGCCAGATAGTGGGCATGGCCACATAGGATCCAAAATGAAAGAAACATCAAGGAAGCCACACTGTTGATGATTTTGCCGAGTTGTGTAACAAGGCGGGCCACAACAACAAGCCTACAGTAATGCACCACAATGATTTTTTTTTTAAGATGGGCACATGACGAAGCAGTCCAAAAAGGCCAACCTATCAATACTGACCAACCTTTGAGAAGTTGAATTCAGGAAGGGGTCACGGTCAATGAAGATCCCAGTCAGGTTGCCATTTTGAATCCAATGTTTAGTTTACACACAGTCCCAAGGCAAATGGGACAACCACGTGGTATAACCACAACAAAGAAACAGAATATTGTGAAATTGATCTCATCATTTCCACCGCAAAGACAAGGTATTGGCTGGCATGTCTATTGTTGATGAGAGCAATGGCCTTGTTAAAATATTCCAGTAATTTAAACCATTATAAAGAAGCAAAACATTGTGAAATTGCTCCCATAACCCTGTAGAACTCCTCAATTGCTGGTACCAGTCTATGGCAGGACTTCTACATGGTTAAGAGATCAATATCACAATGTTTTGTTTCCGAGCATACTATTAGGTACGGTTCTTGACATTGCATTTGTGATTTGATTCTTAGTTAAATGCGACCTTTTCGTTGTTTTCTCACGTTTATGATGGTCTCAGTCTCGTGTTCATATATCCTTTATGTAAGGACGACAGCATTACTGCATTGTGTCCTACTGAGGAGTACTGATAACGCAATGGTATACACACTGCAAAGGTGTCTCAGCCAATGTGTTTTAGTTTTGGTTTGTAATTGTATAATGTCATCGACTTTAGCCATATTAAGTCAGATCTGATTTATACTAAGTTGGACGCCTGTAAAACAGGAAAGTCACATAGCACCTGAGGTACTCTACTGCACATTTCATAAGCATATATCGATGATAAGTTAAGACGTTTTCATTTAAGAAGCACGTTGGCAAGATTTCTAAGTAATTAAATTGATTTAAAAACTTGCTAGGTCTTTGTTGATATCAGTTTGTTTACGGACTGAGTGGAAGATTTGATCAGGGAAAACATAGTAAGTCCTGTAAATAAATAAACAGTGGACAATTATTCTAAACATATGCAAAAACAAAGGAATTTGTGTCCCATATAGTTATTAATCAATCACTAACATCCACAGTTTAATTATATGGACCTTAATCCCAAGGTTAAAAAGACGACTTATAGGGTTTTCGAGACAAGGGCAGATTTGGCCCTCCGTCCAAGCCCGTAGGAGGGTGGTCAAATGTTCAACAAACTGAGTGTAATGCATATTCCTCGAAAAGCATTGGATTTAATTCAACCAGATTCGGTATGCGAGTTACGCATACGACTGCGGAGTGCAAGGGCATTTAGAATTATCTCTTCCGCCAATGTGTGGGGATGTAGTCACAAGGTCAAATTTGGTATTACGTTCCCCATATGAGTGTGCAGTGGACTGTGCATTTGCCTCCGCCACTATGCCATCTAAACTGTGCACGTGGAGATTTGCGGAGATTTGCGATGATAAATCATCGATCGAGCAATCTAGTGTACAATATGTTCAGACAAGACTTTTGTAAAGTACAATAATTATTCAGATGTTCCGTTGCGACGAGCTCTGTTGGAAAAATGGAATGATTATGATTATTTATCCAATCATTTATATTGTGGTTTTACTTGCTGCTGCTGAGACCTGGGGGCTTGCTTGCGCGAGTGGCTTGGTGTGTGGAACCACGAACTCAGGAACCAGGAACCACTGACCATGGACCAGAAACGCCAAAACAGCATTTATGTAAATTGACGAGGCTTGCCGATTGCAACTTCGTGGCAATGTTCTGAACCCAAAAGCATTCTAAATTGCGTTAAATTTAGCAATTAATTTGATAGTAATTCGATTTTGACTTTAATTTCAATCTATATAAATCGCAGACGACCGCATACACTAAAATATTGACGAGATCTCGTCATTCAAATAAGTTATAAAATTTTGCTTGGCGCCGCCATCTTGAAATTTACGAATCAGTAACTATTGGCAACAAAGAACCGAGATCAAAACTCGGTCACTGGTTCGATGAACTATGTTAGTGAATCTTCAACTTCCAGAACGCCAAAACGCACGAACCACGGACTGCTGTCGCTATCACGTTGGCACAATCATACATTATAAACGACTTCCACTCAATTAATGGAGGAATCCAGCTTTAGCTATGCCCCGCCCATTCATAGCTGAGCTACATCCACGCTTTGAACGTGTTGGTATTAACATATCCCATATACTCTCTTAATCTCAATTTCCAGAAAACTGTATAGCAACAGGCGCCCAGTCAAATTAGTTTCAAATTATTCAACAGAATGTTTATTACGTTGTATAGACATACACTCCGTACAACTTGACGAACTATTAAGCGTTTATGATGGACTAAATCGCGTCATTCATGACGTAATTGATTATGACGTGAGCCTACATGTGACGTTGCCGATTATGGCATCATTTGATTGACAGATAAACTGGATTCCTCGATTATCAAAATATCCAGCACGTACCGTAGCGGGTTTCATTGCTAGCTATAGCCCGCCTATTTCTATCTACGCTCCACCCAGTTGCGCGGAAATTTTGGAACCTATTTGACAATGTGAAACACGAATTCGCAGCTGAGTTGTTGCTTCCTATGCTTTCCTTTCTCGGATTGGCCGAATATTGTTATATTGAAGAGTCTTGCCTCTTGCATACACTTCCTTGGCCATGAACCATGTTTGCAATAACTCTGTCTAATGTGTGTCCATTACACCTGCACAATCAACAGGTGGGATGATATACATTGTTCTCCCCTGTTCTCAGAGATCCGTACCCACGTGTAAACATTTTTGATATAACTCATCTTGGGTCAGATTCAAACTTTAATGGCCAACACGGCAAAAGTACGGCCTCTGTAGCGCGTCTGAGCACTGCCCATTCGCGGGTCAGGAGAAGAATATATGTTTTAATTTACCACTGGAATGCCTAGTTCTGGATCAGAGTCAGTCCATTAGCTGGTAAAGTTGACAAATAGTCTTAGTTATTTTCGCCTGCAAATCGACACTGGCTACGCCAAAATCTTGAATTATAAATTATCTCTTTGATGGCTAACAAAGTCAACTTAAGGAATGGCCATTTGTGGCACAACAGAACGCTACATTGGTAGGTTTCAGTGATAGCTTTACAAAAATATAATCTTCTCCGGGCCTGCAAAAATTATAATTTTATAGAAAAATCATTGTAGTGTTATGAGTAGCGGTTTGAGCGCACTGTTGTCAAATGGAGGATTCCAGTTTATCAGGCAATCATATGTCGTCATAATCAACTACGTGATGTGTATGATGACATCATAACCAATTACGTCATGAATGACGTATCTAACTTCGAGAGGAACGCTTAATTTAGGACAGACTAAGCGCTGCTGTACTAATTGTATGTATGTACTATTTAATAAACATGCTGTTGAATATTTTGTAACTGATAAGACTGTGTGCTGTTGCTGCCAGATTAGTTTCAAAACATGCAACAGCTTACCTGTAGAATGTTTTGGGGAAATTGATAGTCATGGAGATCAGCGATCGATCGGGCCCAACACGGGCGAAGTGTGGGTGGAGATTAGGTAGAGATGGACGGGGCATAACTAAAACTGTATTCCTCCATTATCGCCATTATCACTAACTATACACTGTGCTTTAATAAGCAGTACAGCTCTGCTGAGTACTCGGATGATGCATAGAATATTAAATAAGGATCTAGTTAGGTAGAGTGAATAATGCTGAATGTATCAAAGATATTGTAGCGAACGCATGCGACGAAGATTGCACTGGCCAACTGTCGTCGTCGGCCGCAGAGGGTGGCGCCGAGACGCTGAGCAAGGATTCGTCATGGATCAGTGTGACGCGATGCGCCTGTAACTGCGCCATCAGCTGCTGCGTTTGCTCGGCCTGCCCCTCGATATGCCTCTGCAGATGGAACACGAGCCAGTCTTCGCCGGCGCCACCGGAGATGCGTCACGACCGTATCTGGTATATACGCTACACAGTCGGGGGTAGAGAACGGCTGCGAGGGTTGGTGTTGCGTTGTGTCGTGCGCACGCCGCACCTATAATTTAGGTGTAGATAACTAGTAGTACAGTAGAAATTGGCATGGACCCGGACATTTTGTATAACAGACAAATTTTTGTTTTAATCACTTCGGTATGGCCCAAAATACATCCCAGAAAAATTCTCCAAAATTCACACATGGGGAAATATGTTTTTTAGAGGAAATTCAAAATGTCCGCCAAGGCGATGACCAATAACCAGGTAATATGTATTTTGACTCTAAAAACCCGTGTTTTGGTAAGTGTTGTGCAGTTTAAAGTATGTCATCATCAAAATCACTTGATAAACCATAAATGTAATGCAAACTGAGCGACTGTTGTGAAACACAGCGAACAGGCAGAATGGCTGAAATTTGTCTATGCATTTTCACTTTCAAATTTCGAGCTGTTAAGGCAGTGACCTTCACATTTACAATGTATGCTACAGGGAATGCCTTTCTTGGAGCAACTACACGAGGAACACAGACGTGTGCTGCTTTTACACTGGCACCTTATATTTAGAAATAGCTCCGGAGGCGCTGCTGACTTGTCCGTAATGATCGCCGTCACTGATCCTTGTTCCACTGCATAACCATACTCTTCTTTCTTTAACACAGTTTTTAGGTGAAGACATGTGCTTGCTTGGAGATGAACCCGAAGGCTATGGAAGTATGCTGCCCTACGTGGGGGTGGCATCCTTTCAACTGGTACATGCTTAGGAGAGATGGCAGTCATGTATCTGAGCTTGTCTAAGCCAGGACTTCTTGATCCAGGACTATACAAAGACTTATTGTACTTTTCACCAATAACCATTATATCCGCCTTTGACCTGGAGATGTCGCCAAATGCAAGTGCAGCTTGTCTTAGGGTTGGTGACGATTGGATCATTTTCATATGCTTTACTTTGCCCATGCCATATAAAGCTGATGTCGTGCCACATCCAGACTTACTATGGACGAATGGCGGGCACATACACAATTCCTTGCCTAAGATCTCTGTGGCCACTTTGATGCATAGCTTATGTTGCTTTGTTTGTAGGAAAATATTTGCAGATGTGCTTGCATGATAGAGGAGTAAGATCAATATGTCTGTATCGTCAGCAACACCTATCGATGTTCTTTCAGTTCCTGCCAATTATAATGCTCTCCTTACAATCACCACATCAGCATCGCATTCATCTACTGCATGTACCACCTCAACACCCGCATCTGATAAATGTTTTGCCAACAGATTTATGGTATTCTGCTTGTTGCGTTTGTTTGATAGAAATCCAGTTTTGTTTCCTGGAACAGGTGTGTTGTCTTGGACAGCTACATCAGGAGCGCCTACTTGATTAAGCCGTCGTCGCTTCTGTTCTTGATCTTTTGTGGTCTCAGTTTGATAGTTATCAAATATAATGCATACAGGCGCATCAAGCCTCTGATAATGCACTACTGATGCTACGAATGAGCTACAAACGGTCTCCATTGTTCCAACCTTAGGCCATGGTTTCCGATGCAAAAGTGCGCAGCCATCAAATACTCTTGCAGCTGGCTCTGTTTTCTCTTGCTGTAGCATTGATGTGTTCATTTCAATTATATGCTTTGCCAGTTGTGACTTTTGCGATTTTCTCATAGTTCCGTCATCGTGGAAGAGGGCGGGACATACCGTTGCAAGCTCGTATTCAAAGATCGCTTTGTCTGGAGGTCCTGAAACAGATGCAGTTGACATTAAGCGATGGTACTGCTCCTGGGAAGACATATGGACATCTTCATTTCCTACTTTAACTACCTTTCGCATGACAGCAAATGTTACAGCTTGATCTGCTTTCTTTAGCGTAATGTCGCCAAACCTTTTCTCATTTAACTTCTCATGAATTCTTCGACCATTATCAATGGCATCATCGGCAGTAACACGATGGTCTGCAATCAAACCAGTTGCGATATTTCTCAGTTGGTCGTCTTCAACTGCGAATGGATTGTGCATCTGGCACCTCGATTTCAAGCTTGTCAAGGTCTCAACTGGACGGTTCTGGATAAACATCTGATGGTTGATCAATATCTTTAATTGTTTGATTAATCATAGATCCCACCAGTCTAACAAGTCGCATAGTTTCATCACTCTCGTCACTGGTTGATGCTGCATATGATTCGTGTATGATAGAAGATGCTCTATCAGGCAATGTGACCACGCTTGTCTTGCCTTCAACCTGGGATATTGTCACATCTGTCCCAAATCGGCCGAGCGGACAACGCTGGACATGCTTTAAGCTATATGCGGGTACACCATTTGGCAAGTGGGTGGTCAATTGCGTACGAAGGTCGTGTAAAGTGAACTGGCGCTGTTGCTGTTCTGGTGCTGTTAGCCAATTGCATAGATGGTTAAAGCCCACATCATTCATTTCATCAAAGTTCCGGGCATTACTTCCAGAAGCACCACACGAAATGATGTTTCTACAAGAGATGAATTCTTGCATACATTGACGATGATATTTGGCTTTAACAGCACATAGTGTAGATATGGGATTGTCTTGTGGGAAGTCATGACCCCGCTGGATATCTTATATTCACGAGTAAGTCCTAAGTGAAATTTATCTTTGAAAATACCAGGTTAGCTAATGGACCGAGTGACTGTATGTATTATTATTTAGTTAAATATTATAAGGTACTAGTTGACATCGGCCAGTGCTGATGATGTACAGTTTCGACGAAACCGGATCGAGTGTTGGATAAAGTTTTATCCCTAGAATGGAAACAGTAGAATTGATTAGAATATGTCCTACGGTTCTGAGTTGATGTGTATCTGGAAATAGTTGAGATAAAGGTTGTTGCTGTTCAGTCGGCACACGCTGTTATAGTATTCAGCAGTTGTTTAGAGTACTAGTTTAGAAAATAATCAATGTAGAAGAACCGATGGAATCGTACGTGACAAACGGACTTTAGTTGATGATGATAGGCATTCTGATTCTCACACGAGAATAGAACAACACCAGCTGGCAATGAGATCATACAGCTCATGTGCCTATTAACTCTAGTATCCTACAGGCTTATTCACGATAGGCAATGGGCAGGACATAGACATTGTAGCGTCCTGTAGGAATGAATAACAGAATAGAAATTTGTATATCAACTATATGTCACTCATACAATGGCATGCTACAACAACACATTCCATAATGTTGTTAGTTAGCTGACAGATCGCATCAAATCAGAACCAGCCAACACCGCTTTGTCCATGTAAGGCAGCAGCTCCATAGAAGAATAGCACAGAGTTTGATTGGTCAGAATGACGTCACGATCAATGAGCGTCGATCAAACTCTGTAGCAGAGAATTAAATAGAATATGTTTCAAAGTGAAAATCGAAATGAAGTAATCGTTGATTGGTCAGAACGACCAACATTTACTAGGTAGAAGCTTCTAGGAGGGAATAAGCAGAAGTTGATTGGCGGACTGGTTATCTGGGCCAATCAAACTGTGCTTATAACCTACCTAGAAGAATCATCAGAACAAAATATAAATATCGCAATATGTATATATCTATATATCGTAATATGTATAGATCCTCAGAGATGCTGAAGACTATATATGAGGCAAATTGCAGTTAGTAAAGAATCAATCCAACACCAGGGTTCCGTAGCACATCGCCAGTGCTACGTTCGTTCAGAATAGATACTGGGTCCGTACCAGTCAAGTACTAGAAATAGAATAGAAATTTATCAAAGTAATATATCAGTTTGTACAGTTAGATTATTTCAGTTATTAAAACTTATCATCTTACCAACGTAAGACAAGAGTTTGGTTATTATTAGAAAAGTAGGACTCTAGACTTGAGAGCAACACTCATCTGAAGCCGGGAATCTTCGTCGTCAGATAGTCTTATAGAAATATCGTCGAACTTCATCTCAGCGACGAGGCGAGCCGACTATCATCCTTCTGCTCCTTCATCGGTAAGAGGTTGTCGCAGCAACCTTTCAAACATCATAATCTTACCGTTGACGTGGCAGGAATCATCATCGTTTAGGAAACCACCCGGAGATCCAAAATCTTCAATAGGTCACCTGCAAAAAGTATTCTTGCTTTAACATCATTCGCTAACGAATCGTGCCTTTTGCCACACGCGTTTAACAAGGTTCCCTGGACTACATTGAGTTTACCCTTACTAACATATTCAATATTGCTTATGTGAGAATGCCGTTCAGGGTGACGGCGGACAGCATCAAAGTCGAGCTCTTCAGCACATATCAAACAATGAGTATGGTAATCATAGTGATTAGATTCGGAGCGCAGTGTAGGGGTAGATGGTCGCACTCCTTCATCGTTTCTGTTTTGCTGTTGCACTTTTGCAATATTTCTAGGCAATGTGTAATTTTTGTAGCATTTATCGTGTACATAAGGTTCGTTCGACGGAGATAGTTTCAAACAATACCATCTCCACGAAGCTTTGAAGCGTCAAGCAGCGTTGAAAGCCCTTTATGACTAAGTTTTCGAGAACTGCTGCTATCATGGGAAACATTACATACAAAACATGTTTTTTCTTGCATTAATTAGCATGAACAATGTGATTTTGACTCTATATATTTATCGTTTTATAATTGAATCGACTTAACTTACTTCAAGTAACATTTTCTAAATTTACCCCGGACTATATATTATTGTAATAGTAAGAATAATAGCGTTAGGAACATTTATATCATTGACTGCATAGTTGCGATCAACATGCTGTCCATATGTGTAACTCTCTCTGTCAGATCTTTAAAAAAACTGGCCTTACATTGATGTACCATGTTCTGGAATTCACACTCATGTATCAAATCATATATGGTTGTTATAGACAGCTTTTACTGATTAATTTTACTTTACATTAGTATGTCTTACAGGTTATTTGACTGGGATCTGTTGTCATATACACAATTGACAATAGCAATTGTCAGTAGGTCTAACTTTATAAAATTCTCAACAGATTACCTATTTATGCTAAATATTTTTCACATTTCGTTCCCTAACTTCAAAGGGTCAAAAATCAGGTTTCCCCAAGTGTGAATTTGTGAGAATTTCTTGTGTGGACTCTGGACAGTCATAAAAAGTGTATAGAACACAAAATCGTCTGTTATACAAAATGTCCGGGTTAGCCTATATTTCTGTTGATTTCTACTGGACTATAGTACGAGAGCGTGACGACTCTGCACGGGGTCCGCCGAGTTCTCTGGTGTTACTACGTTGCGCAAAACTCGCAAAGATGCATTTGCTGGCATGCATCTGACGCTGCAACGAATTCTGAAGATTGCTTACAGTTTGTGATATTGCCAGAGTCTTGCTGTGCGTTGTATAAAACGTACGTAGAATATGAGTGGAAAAGTTAAAGTGTGGTCACTGCGTTGTTATGAAGGTGCAACGCATGAGGCTTGGTGCAATGGCGCTGCTCAGGTTAAACACAAGTGCGAACTTAGGCAATTCACTACGTGAGCGATGCTGGTGTAGTGTTGAAACCTCATCCACTCTCAACCACTGTGAAATTCAGAGACTGTGCATAATGTGTAAGCGTTGACACTACCGTAGGTTGTTTGTCGGATTCAGTGCACCGACACTATAGGCCTGGTCCCCTTTGTACGGAGAGCGTGTTGTGACTCGTGTGCTCATCATGAGCTGTATGAACGAACTGATGATTTTTACAGCTGTATCTCCTTATAAAGGACTGGTGATGTCATGGCTTAGTTTGCGCATGCGTGTTGGCCTCCGGTATATGATTTATCTATTTCTGTATTGGTTGAAATTAGTTGCGCATGCTCCTAATTTGAGTTAGCGAGTCTTGACATGCGTAAGCTTGATGGTTACAAAATAATACGCCATTTTCATATAAAATGTTGATCGTTTGAAGGCAAGCTTTTTGCCTAATAATGCTTCGTTTTAAGTGGGATTACTTTAACTTGTATTCTTGGATATCCGAATTTATGCACCCAGTAATAGTTTATACAAATTCAATGTACCCACTTCATATAAATTAGCTTTCTAGCGTTCGTTAGCGTAAGTCGCCATAATTAAAGTTATTACCCGAGCCCGCTAATTTAGTTAACCGCCGTCGGCTTAAAGAATCGAAGGCCCAAATTTTCGAAAGGTGTTTATCTCTTAGTCGTGTGTAATTTTGCTAATCGTCCGATGGTCATCGGATTAAATTTAATCGGAATTTTCGAAGCATGTTTAGCCTACCCGCGTGTAAATATCTGCCAGTAATTAGACACATGTTTATAAGTAACAAAAGAATAAATAAGCGTCCGTTGGGGGTTGTTTATCTCAATATAGTCAATCGTTTCGAGCGCAGTCAAACACTCAAACGATTGTAATGGACGCGCTACACGTGTTAGAGCTTGCCCAAGATGATTTGGAAGAGCACCGAGAGGGTCTTGGAAGAAGGCACTTGAGAGTATTTCGGGACAGAACGAACCCCCTTGAGGAATATTATGATGTGGAGTTTGTACGGCGTTTTCGACTTTCAAAAGCAAGTTTTCGTGATCTTTTAGACCTTATCATGGACAATCTCGTGCGACCAACAAGACGAAACCGACCTGTTCTTCCGATAGAACAACTGTGCATTGCCCTTCGGTTTTACGCTTGTGGCTCTTTCCAGGTCGTCGTAGGTGATATGTGCGGTGTGTCGCAGGGCGCATGCTGTACCCTTCTACATAGCGTTACAACCGCAATTTGTGAGAGAAAAGACCAGTTTATAAATTTTCCACAGACACAGGCTGACAGAATGGCGGTAATGCAAGGGTTTTTCAACATCGCCGGATTTCCTGGTGTTATTGGGACCATTGACGGCACACACGTCCCAATTGTGAGTCCTGGAGGCGATAACGCTCAACGTTTTATGAACAGAAAAGGGTTTTATAGTATAAACTGTCAATTCGTCTGTGACCATCGTATGCTGTTCACCAATGTAGTGAGCCGTTGGTATGGATCAGCCCACGACTCTAGGATCTTTGAAGAGTCAAATATTTGTGGACGGTTTCGGAGGGGAGAAGTTCGTGGAATTCTGTTGGGAGACCCAGCATATACGTGTACTTCTTATATGCTGACGGCCATTCGACAGCCTACGACAGACGCTGAAACTCGCTACAATCGTTCACAGAGGAGAACAAGAGGGGTCATTGAACGGGCTTTCGGTATTTGGTGAGGCGGTTCCCATGTGTTGGTAGCGGCGATCGTCCCCGTTGTTCAGTAAGTATAACTACATATATTATAGCTATATGATTTACATGTCCATCTTGAATGAGCATAGTTATACACAGGTCAATGTTTAGGAGGTCATATTCTCATGTCATGATATTCATTGAATACAAATACAATACAAATTTATTACAAAATAGTTATCTATTTCCAGATTTATCGGATTCTTTCAAATAAATTCAAATTTGTATTCAAGGTTTCATTTTATATTCATATACAGTGAAACCTGTTTATAGCGACCACTTCTTGAACCACTAAACGATGTTTCTAGAGAAATGTGTTCGATGAATATAGATAATTCATAAGGTTATTTGCTTTTGAGACGACAAGATGATGGCTCTTTACGACCACCCAGCTTAACGAGCCACCATCACACAACCCATATTTTTAAAATAAAATTTCGGCTATATCAGATTGCTAGTCTTAGAGATTGTTATTGAATTCTATCTGGCCACGAGTAGGGATCTTTGAAACAGCAGTACGATCGAATTCTGGAAATTCTCTTATGCTATAGAATTATTTATTGAGTTGCAGCAAAATCGAAATCTTGGTCACCCCACAGCAACCACCCCTCCCATGCAGACCACAGTGCACCAAACTGTCAAATTCTTGGCCTTTATGAGACGCTACCAATGTTGCTCACGTTGAGGTTAATGCATATATGCTTCTATTTCTCTTATAGCTGGACCACAACATGGCCATCATTGTGGCAACAGCCTGCCTACACAATCTGGCTAAGCGGCGGAACGATCCTCTCCCAGATGACGAAGTGGCTGGCTAGTATTAGGATCTCCCTCAGCAGGATAATAGAGTAGAGGTCGACATGCGAGGAAACCTAGTTAGAGAAAGGTTCATACGGCAACATTTTGAGTGAGTAATTAGTTACAAAAATTCGGTATATCTCTTAATTTGTTTGATGGAATGCAACTGAATTTATCCTCTTAATTGCCTCTGTGATATCCTAAGCGATAACGTGCAATTTTAGCGTCAAAGGATCTAATGACATTAACATGAAATCCATTGAAGTGGGTTGGGATGGTTGGTGTGGGGATAGGTAGGTCATGAAAACATAGGGATATTTGTACATTTTGGTTTTCTTTATTTCACAATATTGTAGGCCTACTATAGGTCAAGGCACAGTCTTTTACGTTTCTCATTGTAATATGCAGTCTTGCTGCGCGCCGCCTCTTGCTGTAGTGATATCAATTTCATCTTTGCCTCATGTTCCTCTTTCAGGTAGCGCAATGCTTCATCAGCTTTCTTCAACACCGGTGATGAGGTTTTCCTGGTGTTGCTAAAAGAAAGAAGAAAGGAGCTATATGTGATATCGCGCAACCCAGAATGCACGGTTGAAATGTTGCATTCATGGTTCAGTCTAAATATAGTTGTTCTTGGAACCAAGTCAAGCCAGAAAGATAGTCAATATGTCATTGTATGAGAGGTATGCTTACCCAGAGTACGTGTTATTCTGTGGCAAATTGAAAATTGAATCATCGGTGGCGTCATTCGCGGCAGGCGTCTCGGCGGCGTCATTCACGGCGGACGTCTCAGCGGCGTCAATCACGGAAGATGTTTCAGTGGCGTCATTCTCGGCTTCAACTGTTATCGTGCCAGAACTGCAAGATGGATATTCGAAAGCATAATATTTGTCATTCGAAAGCATAATATTTGTCATTCTAAAGCATAATATTTGTCATTCTAAAGCATAATATTTGTCATTCGAAAGCATGTATGTTTTTCTTTAAAACATTCAGGTGAGCTCAACTAAAATTCGTATTGTTAATATATTTCGTGAAATTGCAACAATACAATGCTACTCTCTGCTAATCGCTTCTCTTTGTTAGTTAAAAAAACAGCCACATCCATGTAAATGCCAACTTTACTGACTATGCTGATTCCATTGCTACAGTAATCCAGATCATCCATATACATGGTACCTGTCTTTCAAGCATAGTCCTGTCTGATAGTCCAACGGTGGCCTTTGTACACAGTAGTGACGGTATATATGTATATGTACCGCCCCAATATCCAAGTTGCGCCGTTGACCAAAGGCGCAGTGACGTTGAACAAAGGCGCATGCGCCAATATCAAATTGGATATTGGCGCTGTGGCTATGATGCGCTGATATCCAATTGGATATTGACGCTGCGCCTTGGTCAATGGCACAAACATGGATATGTGCGTGTTACATGCATGGCATTACATTATTTGCATCGACACGAGATCGTCCCCACATCTAGCGATTTCCGATTAGCATCGGATCACACAAAGGCTTCCACTAGCCCAGATTCACAAACCCAATGGCAGATTTGGTCTAGTGGCGTTTGTGGTTTCGATGATAGGCGAAAATCGTCAGATGTGGTCTCGATCCCATGTTTATTATTTAGCTAGCACTGGATGAGAGGTAGCCTACCTGTTTGAAACGTCTGTAGCACTTGCCGATGGCGTTGTAGAGACACTTGGTCGAGGAACATCAATATCATCTGACACGACATTTGCCTGCTGGTCAATCGTAGCAGAATCATCATCATATTTGTTATGAAATTGCTGTAAATCATCTACAATTATGTTTAAAATCTGTAAAATCTCCTCGTCTATATCACCAATGACAAACTTGCCGCCCCCGGTCTCCAGAATATCAACCTTCTTCTCTCTCGCTTTGGCCTTTGCCTTGGTTTTGAGTCGTCTCCAAAGCTCTTTCAACTCGTTAGCCGACGATTTGGCTCTATCTGGAAAAGCTGCTTGCATGTCCCTTGCAATTGCCTCCCATGCTGCTTGTTTCTTTAAGTTCGATTGTGTGTCGCATTTTTTTACCCTCTATTACAGTTTTCCGATTTTTTATAAGCTCTATCAACATCATTCGCTGATCTAGCGAAAAATTGTCACTTCTTTTCCTCGCAGACATTGCTAAAGTACTACGTGATGTGAGCCTAACTGATTTACCATGTACTGTCCACGACGAGAAATAGACCAGTCGAACAGCTACCGAAATAATGCGTGCAATATCCACATCTCCCACACCCACTGACACCCACCGACGCACACATGCGCATGCACATACGCACACGCACGCGCATAAAAACCATACACATGCACATGGCACCTCCACATCTACCCATACACGCGCACGCACGCACGCACGCACGCACGCACACACGCACGTACGTACGCACGAACGCACACTGTCATTACTGTATGTATGTCTGTCTGTTAAGCTATCTAAATTATTTTCCAGCGCTGTCCAGCGAGGAATGGATGGGCCAAATAGCAGACGACACAAGTTACGCATTGCCAAAATAAAGCGTGCAATACCGAGACAAAAGAATCACGGTCGGCGCTCTCGGGTTACACGGTGTCAGCTAATAAGCGGATTTTCTCCGTACGAAAATTTGGTTTAATACAGGTATTTTGCTAACCCTGGTTAAGACCCTATTTAAGGGTTACCCCCGTGCAAGATAATCGCACGATGATCACCTTTCGAAAATTCGGGCCGAAGTGTTTACTCAGATATCTGAGGTCTATTAATAGCGTATATTGTAGCGTATTTTTATCGTTCGCAACGCATCTCTGTTTGATTTTATAATTAATAAAGCAAAAATATACCGGGTTCTCTCTACAATATCACCCACCACCCCTTAGCTCCTGCACTCCGTGCAGCGAACAAGCGAAAGAAGAAAAGAGAATATTTCGTGCGTTTTTCCTTCTGTCTTTTAATGCGCTAGGCGAACTGTAATTTTGACAAAATTGGGAATTTTCACAAATTTTCAAAGCTTTTGGCGTCTTACCTTTGGAAAGTTAAATTTAAAGGCAGGTGAGTTTGGAGATGTGTTTTACGAATTAAATACGCTAAAATATCGGTTTGTAATAATGGTATTTTATATATAAAACATGTGTTTCAGAAAATCGGAAATCAAAAGGAAACTTAGTGAAAGGATTAACGCACTATTGTGGCCCTGGCGGGTCTTACGCGCATGCGATAGTTGAACATGATAATATTTATACAGTTAGTTTTGAGATACAATTATCAGGTGCATATACGACGTTATGTATGTGACATGATTTGTCAATTAGTTTCTTTAAAGGATATACTGTGAACACTGATAACGCTTTGTATTTTCAGGCGTGTTTATGGACCTTTCCATGTGTGACTATGCCCCGCCCATCTCTAGCTAAGCTTCACCTACACCTCGCTCTTGTTGGGATAGAACTATCCCTGAACTCCCTGACTATCTATTTCCAGAAAACTATACAGGTATGCTGTTAAAGGTGTTGAAACTAATTTGATGGTTAACCGCGCCAGTCAAATTAGTTTCAAAATATTGAACAGCATGTTTATTAAATAGTAAAGGCATACAATTCTTACAACGTGTCGGACTATTAAGATATAAGGACGGACCATATAGAATGTTTTATGACGTAATGAGTATGACATCTTCCTACACGGCGCTTAGCTGATAATGACGGCATATGACGCCATTGCTCGGGAAAGGTCCATTTCAACGTCAGTATAGAGGAACTGTGTAAGAAACGGCAATAGGTTAATGTGTTTATTTACAGGGAGGCATATGTGTTGGAGAGTCCAACACATGTCCTCACAGTATCTGCCATCATGTCCCGGCCCATGGTGGTGTCATGGGCCGAGGATGAGGCCGGCGAGATGTTGGCGTGAACTATGAAGGTCATGGAGGTGCTGGTGTTGATGGGGAGATGGTCGCCACGTGTGTGCTGACGGCGCCGGGCGCAGAGGAAAGAGACACGGAAGATTTCTTTGGCGAGTCAGGGGAGGAGTCGTCCCCTGATTCTGCCAAAGGACGGCAGCGACGCCGATGGGCCGCCAGGGGAGGAAATATGGAGCTTAGAGGAACTCTAGCGCCAGGGCCCCGCGTCTGGAATTGTAGTAGCGCTACAAGCGGTGTCGCAAGGCTTGCATACGTCTGTGCGGCCGTTTGCCCACTGGCTTGGCAGCAGCAGCGACAGGGTTCAGCTCTCGCACTGCTGGACGTTCTGTCCTTTCGGCTCCCTCCCTTGCCCTGCGTAATGGTTTCAGCATGGGGCAAGATGGAGGAGCAGGACGCATGGAAGACGGACGAACTCTACTGCTGCCGTTCCCACCAGTATAATTGTGCCCCTTTTCTGGTGTGTATAATATTACTGGTTTTCAGCAATATTGATGGCGTTTAGTGCGTCAGCTCGTAGCAATACTGTTAGAGGCCCAATCCTGTTAAGGAAATGAACGTAACGAGCGGCGCTCTTCTCTGACGACATTGGTTACGCCGTAGGACAGTAGTTTCATCTGTCTGTGGTTCCGGTGGTATGTACGTCGGGTCAGGGTTTGTAACTTCAGAAACTTCGTTATCTGTTGTGCTGTTGGCATTTGTTTCATTAGCCAGTCTATTACTGGTGCTAGCTGGCGTCATACCATTGCTAGCCTGTTTGCATTGGCAGCGCTGTAGTCGTCAGGACTGGCAGGCGGGGGTAGTGGCTAGATTTGCCGTGTCGGTCTGGGTGGCCATACTGCGCATGGAATCATCTATGTCAGTAGATTCTTCCCGTTCTCCATGATACGGTTTTAATTTATCAAAGTGGAGAACGTGAGCGGTACTAGCCAGCGTAGGAAACGTCCGTTTATTGTGTATTATTCAATATGGGCCAATTTATGTACTGCTGTTGAGGTCCACTTCTCCACATGTATGTATGTTTCTTTCCTTGCTAAGTGTTCACGAATAAATAGGCACAGCCTTTGATGGGCAGCCTGTTTTAAGCCGTCAGATCAATAACATACTGAATAAAGAACTGTTTTACATGTATTTATGCTTAAATAAATATGCCTGCCATTCTCTGATTCAAAATAACAATTAAATCTGCTTTAGTTACTTTTTATTGCGTATTAAGTACTTGTTATGTTTTACAACACACATAATTAAGTATGTATCAATGGGAACACAGATCCAAATTGTCCATTTTACTGCTAATAAAATATACTAACCGCAGTACTGCCTTCTATTGTATACTGATGAGATACAACGTCACACAGGTAGCCTGCCCAATCCTATTTTTCTCCTTACATGCACGTATCATATTAAACATATATCAATACTATTAATACAGTGAAGTGTGTTTCCATCAAACCCACGTGTTGTTTGTTTTGTATGTATTTATGTATGTGCTAAACAATTAACCCGTTAAATAAGTATTTGTCAAAATAAAAACCGCGCTTTAGTAAATGTCTGGACAATTGCCAGGTTAGGTAAGACTATTTTTGAAAATTTATGACTGGATGACTATCTGCATTATCAAGCCAATTATTCCAACCCTAACTGTTCATAAATTGTCTTTAATTAGCCTGTAAATCAATGGTTTTCTCAAGCCTATTGTAGAATCCAGTTTTGGTCATTTGAATGCTTTATTTACTGAAGAAGATGCTCTTTATCTTGAGGTAGTCATGTATTGATCGAAGATATATATATATATATATATACTATATCACAAAAACACTATTTTCTAAATTAAAATATGTAATTAAAATATGTAAAAAAACTTGAGAAAATTGCCCGTCAAAGTATTAGGCTATCACACTATTCATATTCACGAAAACTGGTAACGTTCACTAGATCCTCACCGTATTAGTTGTAGACACTTTTTACGCTCATTTTAATTCGCTGGGAATCTAGAAACTGAAACTTCCGAACATGTTTCAGACAGTATTGTACAATGTGGCACAAAACAAAGCGGACTTGTAAAGAGAAAACTGTTCAAGCGAATACACAAAAACGCATGTTAGACGTCGTAAAAAGTCGGCCTAGGAACCACAAGTGGGAAGTCGTGTTCTGAGTGACGCCATCATGTAACAAGACCAGATATAAGTGTGGACTATGGGCATAGCTTCCCATTTACCATGTTTTACCATTGTATATGTAACAATATCCTATAAATATCAGGCATACTGTCACCTGTCTTTCATGATGGCATTTGTGTGGTTGATAGCTTTACTAGTCACCCATCTGTCCTTAGTGATGACATTTGTGTGATTGTTATCTTGTAATAGGCGGCTATCCGTCATTAGTGATGATATTTATGTGATTGTTATCTTGTACTAGGCGGCTATCCGTCCTTAGCGATGATATTTATGTGGGTCTGAAAGTGGAGGGTATAGACATTCTGACATATAATACATGTATTAGTTGGATTGTTCCTATTTTGCATTTTGTGATTGGTAACAGAGCTGCTGATAAGAAATTAGAGTGAAAGTGTAGGACATTGTTCATTCACTAACGGGATATTAACTTGTGCTCCTAAAACTAGGAATAATGCATTTAATATTGAGCATTTATATGTAAATTAAAGTATAAATGCCAATATTTCCCTACATACGTAGTGAGTTTCTGGAAATCATACCATTGTAAGAACATATCATAAAATATTTAAACAAAAATTATGACGTTTGGTGACAGTACAAAAACACACGAGATAGTGGTCTGTACATAAATGGAAGAAGAAGAAGACAGCTGGTTCTTTTATGTTAGGAGGTGACAAACGCCTCAGCGAGTGTTCCCACCTGATGATATAGAGACTTTGTGTATTCTTTGAATTTGCACTTTCGGAATGACCGAACTTAACCCTCAAGCCACATCTGAAGCCTTACCTGTCAAAACATACCAACAACCCTGCAACCGAGAGTAAAAGCCAGACTTACGTCATAACTGGTTCCAATTCAGGCAAATTATCTGAGGCCATCATAGTCACGCAAGGGATAATTAGATGCTCTTTTCAAATTATTATGATTAACTACTGTTATTTGACATAATTTATATTTCCAGTTTATCCATCCATCATCTGATGTTATAATCATCTACACGATGTGGAGGATGACGTCATAATTAATGACATCATTAATTACTTAGATAAGTTTGCCACGAACGTATAATTGATGACGATCTAAACGTTGCTGTGCGAATTGTATGTCTTTACGTTTTAATAAACATGTTGTTGAATAATTTGGAACTAACTTGACTGGGCGCTGCTGCTGCCATAGGCAGCATCAGCATTAATTTCACCATTGTGTCTCCTCAAGCGATAGTGTGTGGTGTCATGTAAGTGCCAATGTATTACTATTTATTATATAATAATCATCCTGTATAATATTTTGAAACTAATTTAAGCCGATGACAGCAACAACTTCCAGTTAAATTAGTTTCCAAATATTCGACAATTTACATGTATGATTGGTTTTACACCACATGGTCAAACTCTAGAAGCGACGTCTATGACTGAAAGCATATACCGAGGCAGACTCGGTAAGAGTTTTCTGACTGGCTGAAAAGTAAATTAGGGCAGCCATCACAGGCTGTAGATATGTATTAACATGTAGTTACTAAAGCCTGGCTATCTTTCGTTGTCGGAATGATAAAATACTAATATGCCAGGTATAGATTATGCGTGCCTAATGCTATCACCTGAATGGTTCTTAAAAGATACGGTGAGGATTCCTTTAAGGCTATTGCACAAACTGCTATTTAGAGGTTTTCTGGCATATTTGTACATATATTACTGTTTAAAAATTAAATTAGTGGTGCAAATATGATTGTCAATAATTTTTCATAGAGATTCATTTCTAGCTATGCCTGTCCATGTTTAGCTAAGCCACGTCCATTTCTTCCTCGGGTTTGCATCGATTTGAAACTTTGCAGTTGAAATGCTAGGATCTATATTTCAAGCCAAGCTGTAAGCGAAAAATGGGCCTGGCATAGCAAGAGATGGATTCTATATTGATTTAACTACTTGTGTATGCTGTAAAATAAAACAACCAGCGACCGTAAGGAATATAATAAGATTGTTTGACTTTTCTATTAATGTCCTGATCATTACTAATGTGTATTTGAATATGTTGTATTCATTCCTAGTTACTGGTGGTAGATGTGTGAGATCTCTAGCTGCATAAGCTCTGGACTCTTTCTATAACTATAGACGTGCATATGATGTTATTGCCTATTATCACATTACTTCGTAGTGTTAACAATTACCCTTTCAGTTTATCCATCCATCATATGAGGTCATAATCAGCTACGTGACGTGTGGGATGACATCATAAACAATGACGTCATGATTGACGTAGATAAGTACGCGTCACGAACGCATACTTTGTGACGGAGTATGCACGCGTTATTCTAAGAAGTGTATCTCTTTACTATTTAATAAACATGATGTAGAATATTTTGAAATTATTTGGCTGGGCGCCGTTGCTGCCATGTGCAGCAACATCACCAAGTCAAATTAGTTTCAAAATATTCAAGAACATATCTGCTATATATATGCTAGTTTTCTGGAAATCGAATGTCAGGGAGTTCAGGGACCGATAGATCCAAACACGAGCGAGGTCTGAGTGGAACTTAGATAGAGATGGGCGAGGCATAGCTAAAATTATAAAGGTCCATTTCCCTTATCTACATCGATAGTCCATGTATGATAATAGCTGTTGGTTTACTGATAGTGTCGGATATATGCAGATGTCTCACATCGTCTCTTTCTATCTGATAGGTCCATGATCCTTTTATCTCGAACAAGCGTTAACTCTTTCGGCGCGGAAGTCGAGCGACTAAAATTAGTTCGCTCGCAAAGAAAGCTGGAACGAATCGTTTAAGTTTTGCTCACGGATAATTGGGTGTGTGTCCTCTGATAGTTGGTACTTCAATAGCGGGATCCATTCATATCTATGCCCCGCCCATTTCTAGCTATGCCCGCCAATTTCTAGCTAATCTCCCCGCGCTGCGTCTATGTAATTTGACACTTAAGTTTCCAGATTCCTGGTTTCAAGGCAGGTGGTCTGCTGAATAAGCTGCGACTAATTGGAATGAGAGATATTGTTGCCTATAGCAACAACAGCTGGCAACAACAGCTCCAAGACAAATTAGTTTCAAAATATTCAACATGACCGTTATTAGAATTTTAATTCACAAAGACCTACACCTTTTACACTTTCGTAACTGGCCTTTAGAGATTTGTTACGGAGCTTTGAGTCGATTTGAATGTGGCGTCAGCAAACATGTGGCGCAGGCATATAGTGATTATGACGTCAGGTACGTGAGCAATAGCCTGGATCCCTCCATAATTTGTTATCGACAACATGCTAAGTGAAACCACGATCTGTGCTTTCTTGCGTGAGTGCGTGCGATGCGCGCCCGTGCGTGCCTGCGCGTGTACGTGCGTGGGCGAGTGTGAGAGTGTGTAGCATCAAACATTTATATACAATCAAATCTTTCTATAGCGGGCACATGTTTGAAATGAAAACAAGCAGGCTACACATGGGTCCAATATCCGTGCCCTTGATATATTTTTCAATCAGACAGCGGTGAGGTCAAAAGTGTCTATTTTAAAAACAATCTTGATGAAAACAGTATTTACGTTTTGCGGCGTACATCACATTAATGTTTCTTACTTAATCCCATGATGGCGCGTAAGTAAAGATCGTGTAAGTGTTCGGTTAGGTTGTCGTGAGGTAACCCCATAGGTGCGTGCGTGCGTGCGTGCATGCGTGCGTGCATGCGTGCGTGCGTGCCTGCCTGCCTGCCTGCCTGCCTGCCTGCCTGCCTGCCTGCCTGCGTGAGTGCGTGCGTGCGTGCGTGCGTGCGTGCGTGCGTGCGTGCGTGCGTGCGTGCGTGCGTGTGTGTCTGATTGTTTTCCCACCGAAACTACCTCGACCAAGTGCCCACAGCGAACGCCATTGGTGAATACCCTGAAGGGTATCTGACCTGTATTGGTTGTGGAAACTAGCATGCGTGGTCTAACGCATTGTGAAGTGGCCATGTATTCTGGATCGGGATCCAGCATAGCTATGTGTGTAATGTCGCGTAAATGTGGTGCCGTGGCCTAGAGAAGTTCCTCTCGGCCCAGCTCAACTGTGGCTGGAGAAGCCAATCTCAATGTACATATGTCGTGAATTGATGCTTCCAGCCCCAAAGGTATGCGACGGCCATGTATGTCGAGTTGTCGGCAATGTATTTCGGCTTCTGTAGGGCTGAGGAAGTCAGCGCCGTGGAGGGAATTGTTTGTACTAGAGGCGACTACAGCGCTCATATGGTTGTATGGATTGCATCTCCTCTATCTGTATAATGATGCTGACTATACCAGCCACTGGGACGTGTGTAGGAATATAGATGTGGATTTTAGTAGGGGCCGTCGATGAGATGGGATGTTCTCATATAGGCGAGTACGGTAATGGAGGCTCCTGCGTCTACAGTAGCACTGGCAGATATTCCGCCAAAAAGGCAGGCGCATTTATAAACAGTTTTACTGTGTGCCCGAGGGAGGGTTTCTAATGCAATATTCTGAGGTTCCTCTTCCTCGGCTTCTGGGTCCTCTATATGACAGGCCTGATTGGCAATAGCTTTCGTTAATGACGTCGGTGGATTAGTGATGAAGGGATCGTCCTGTCGACGCCACTGCTGGTTTTACACTGGAGCTGACGAAGTCTGGTAAGCAGGGTAGCAGGTGGTGTTGTCGGTGCTGTGGGTGAAGAAGGTGTATTATCAGCGGCTGTTGCTGTTGGAATGGCTTTCGTGGCTCAAGAACCGACTGTTCGCTGTTCTGCCCACTTTTGACAGTGCATCATTTTGTGCCTCTTGGAGGCATATAAGTAGCAGCGCCATATGGACTCCTTACTTCGGTGCTTGTGTTTTGGGTGCCTAATCCATGGAGGGTCATGACCAGGTTCAGCAGACATGGTACTGCTGCCACTGGTGGATGCTGTGGGTGAAGGTGGCGGGATGTTGGTATTACAGACCAATAGATGGCGTCAAGGGTCCGAAACCGTATTGGCTGATCTTCTTGCTAGTATAAACATGGGTTTGGTGGACGTCGTCACGCCGACCACTGCAGTCCTACATAGGAAAGAGGGAGTGGTGTTTCCAGCCTGGGTTTGGACAGCTGGTGCTGGGAGAGGAGGTGTCCGTACCTTTGGCGTGGTGTGTGCCGCAGATACTGGCGCAGACGAAGCCGTATGCGTACGTAGATGGATGGTGTCTAGAGTAGGTGATGTGCGAGTGACTGTTGTGACGTTGGTCTGAATGGGATTTGGCCGGTGGCCGATGTTGAGCCGAGACGAGTGGAAGGTCACTGAACTCACTCGTTATTCGATACCCGGACTAGTTTATTGTGTGGTATGGCCAGGGGCCGTGGATTAGAGGGTCGTCTATTCCGACAACTTTCCATCCAATGGTCTGGTTGGCCACATTTAAAAAACGTTTCAGAGTTGTTGTTGGTGCGTGGTGTATTTTGCGCCGCTACTATGGTGCTGAGTGTGGTGAATAGGTAGGTGTGAGATGTTGACTGGTGATCTCTTCCAACCTTGCATTTGTTTATTGTCTGTTGTTGTTGTTGTTGTGTTTGTTGTTGTTGTTTTTGTTGTTGTTGTTGTGGCTATTGTTGTGCCCGGGGCCATAATTAGAGGACTTTTGCTTGCCCTGGCACCGTCCTCCACCCTTTTGGTGTTGGCCTGTTTGTTGGTTTTGTTTCGGTGGAGCTTCGTCGGATGTACTGTGGGTCAGCGTCTTTGCTGGTGTGGTCGAAGGATCGGTGCTGTTTGGCGCCGTAGATGTTTTTCCACTACATTGATTGGGTGGTTTTGGTACCGAGCATTCCTTTCGCGCTCCAGAAAGTTCTCTAACCTAACAGTGGTGGCATTCAAAAGTTATAGACTGCTATGCTCTAGGAGGAACAATTTCTCTTTCAGGGTGGGTTCTGTGTGCAGGGCGTCAATGAATGTATTCAATTGTAGATGGGTTACTCCTTCAATGTTGGTATTCGTGTATGCCTGCGTAACTAGGCGCTGAATTCGGCTTGCTAACTCGGGAAGTATTTCGTTCGGCTGCCGCCATAAGTTTTTCAATTCACGACAGCTAGTCTCCCTGAGAGTTGTATTGACAAATAGTTAAGACCAGTCACTTTCTAGTACAGTGCACATGGGTGTAGTGGCCGAGTCGAGGTGCATAACTCTGAGGCGCATGTGTTGGTGCTGTGTGTGTCCTCGTTGTTTGTGCCATAGGATTGGCGACTCTGAGGTACGGCGTGGCATGAGAGAGGATTTGTAGCATGGTGGTGTTAAAATAGAACGCATATTATTTAATTCCCTAAAATTAGGTGACTTACTCCTTTGGTATAGTGAGCATGGTGAGGTCGAAGTTCATAATCGCGCATCGAGGTTTGAGGCCGATCATGAATTTGGCAGATGGTCATAAAAGACACGTGCGCTTCAGAAGCATCTAAAAACGTGCCTTCAGTAACTGCGTATTATAGGCGGGGGGGGGGGTACCGCATTGTGTATAGGTTTTTTTTTTAGGCTTGTGTATTGCACCGTAAGTTATGCTGTGCACCGCTCTATTATTTAGGCATTCCTCGTAAAGAGTGTCAATGTATTTATTGAAATAGAGCAGGTGCTGGAATAGCCCTGGTTTGTAGTGGGTAGTAGCTTCATCATTTAGAGCCCTACATGCGTGCGTGCGTGCGTGCGTGCGTGCGTGCGTGCGTGCGTGCGTGCGTGCGTGCGTGCGTGCGTGTGTGTGTGTGTGTGTGTGTTTGTGCGTGCGTGCGTGTGTGTGTGCGTGCGTGTGTAGAGGTGTTCGAGTACGGGCCTAGCACATTAACATAGACTACATAGATGCCTCACGCTGGCCAATAAATTGGTTTGCGAGAGGAAAGTTCCTCACGTGTCACAGGAAAATGCCTAATACGCCAACACTGAGGAGGAGAGTTGGTGATACCGGTCTCCAATTTAGAACAAAGCAATGTATTGAATTATATATATGTTATATTTGTATAAGAGATGCACGTTGGTTTAAGTTGAGCCGGTGAACAGATTTCAATGGAAATCGGTGCAGTCGACTCCCTAACTATTAAGACTTTAGTTAGCGTCACAGTTTTTTAGCAGTCATTTTTGTGGAGCTGGACTATCAATTAGTTTTTAATTCCAGACATAGAAGGTTTAGGCCACAAACAGCTTATGCTTTCTTAACTTTAACATAGTTCGCCTTCCTGCTAAATTTGCTCGAGCCTCCCCATCTCGGGGCTGATTAAGTGATCACATGTTTCAGGCCGACTGTGTGTACATGTTGCCATGGCAACGAGTACTGAAGCTGAAGAGTGACTTCTAACTACGTGTCCGTACATCCACAAATAACAAGATTAGTACAGGACAACAGAAAAGCGTTAAATAAACACTATATCTAGTTATGACGAGGCCGAAAAACCTGATGGCAGATTATGGTGACCTTCCTTGAAGGCGTGGATGACCTACTTGTCCCTTTCAGTCACCATAGAGTTAGTCTGCTAAGAGCATCTTTTGCCGTCGTCAACAGCCGAGAACGAACCGAAGGGATGAGTTACTATATCAATGTAAGGCCAGGTTGGCCGTAGGTATGGCGCAGAGAGCGAGAGAGAGAGAGAGAGACACTTGATATAATAATTAAATGGTCTTTATAGACTCGTGGCCAGTATTTTATGTTGTGCAGATCGGCCGGATGGGTACGGACCATCCCATCTCAGCTGAGTACGGGACGACCCCTCCGGGTACGTTCCAAGCACGCCCCCTTTAGTAGGACAGTATGCGTATATAAAGCCATATAAGAGAGGTTTCTTAAAAACGTCTAAGTCCGTAAAAACGTGTAGCGTGCATGCGCGTGCTTCAGAGCTTCCCTTACAACACGTGACCGCGTTGGGAGAGAATGCATACTAAAATGTACCGAGTTGGGGCATGTAATTCCTTTAAATTGTATCATCCTCGCCGTTCTCTGGTATTATCAGAACCAGAATGAAAGGAGGAATCTAAAACCATTTACCCTTTTATAATCGGATCAGAAATGGCCGAGTTGTCCCTATTTTGCTCCTTATATTATCTTCAAAATATTGAAAACGTCATAAACGCGTGCATGTACTAAATGAATGGGGAGGATGTCCATCACGTGATAACGTCTTCGCCTTTTCAGTATGCACGCTGATTGGCTACAGATCGCCAGCGGATTGGCTGAGCATCCTGCCTATGAAGTCAGGAGTGGTATAAAAGGAGCGCAGAACCAAGAATCAAGACCACACTTCAACGAGAGCGATCAAGTGGAAGGTTGCGTGGCCAGAGAAGTGCAAGACGTGGTCAACTGCTTACTGACTGTTGGTTACCTTACAACCACAATGGGGCCTCACGGAATTCAGTCCTTAAGTGTCTGGCCGGCAATCGCCGCATCCACATCTAAGTTTTTGTATGCCCTCGGAGGGCCATCCAGGGGCAACTAAGTAAATAAAGGAAGAGTCCCTCACATCCAACACTTCAGAGGAACCTTCCTGCGGATGGGCCTCGCGGCCCTAATGTAACACCTCGTAGTATGTAGAACGAGTGGTGAATCTTGGTGGACAACTCATCAGATCTGCCGAACCATGCTGAAAAGTGGCAGCAAATTCTGTGCAATATGGTGTCTGTGATATTTTAACTTTTTGACCACAGTCTAATGGGACCTTGCCTGGTGTGCACCAAGAGCTATGCGGATGCACATACATTTTATTATTAAAACTTTCAACTGTAGCCCTTCATTGTTACGGGGCAGCTGCAAACTTCGGAAACAGTACATAACTTTTTCTACAGTCTGCTTAATTCATTTGTATAAGCTAATATGACTATCTAATAGACATCCACGTCTCCAATCATTCTTCTTCTTGAGAGTGAGCCGCATCAACAGGTCGCCTGCATAAATTTCCCAGCAACTTCAGAATAGTGCCAACTCGCGTTCCTCATCTGTGACGCTGCATCTACAGTGATTTATGAACTTTTTCCGTACCGATGACTAATAGGTACTCCTGCAGCTGTATTTTTGCATTATTGTATTTGCATTCATTTCATTGCAGGTGCTGGTGACTAAAGGGTACCGACCGGTCGCCTGAGACCGCATTTTATAATTTATATCTTTAATGTATATATTATCCTTATTTCTGTGCTTACAACTAACGAGCACTGCAAGGTCATATGACCTAATTTATTGTGAATACTGTAATAGTTGGTTATATATGACAGCAACCATCCTGGTTACTTGTTTTGTTTATATTGCATGAAAATACTAGGACCGCCGTATGCTAGGCTACACAATGCAGCAACAACACACCCGCATCACCTTTCCCCCAGCATCAATTTTACACTGAGGTCACTGTTCATGTAAGACTCTTTGAGATGTAGCGGATATGTAACACCACAAACCAGCTCGATTGTATAAAACTGGCCAGTTAACTTAGGGCCTCTTATTATATTGAGTGATTGTCTCTTTCTATGCTCCTCCAGCCGCAAGGCTTATTAAATGTCTGGAACTCCCATAGCCACATCGGTATCATCTGACTCCGGAAACTATTGGGGGTTCCGAGTGGTAAAATCCAAAGTGTCGATTTTGCAAACACCCCACTGTATCTTCGGGTACTAGTTAGCTTAGCTAACCATGCCAAAGAAGGAAGCCCTGCAAAACAAATTATTTTAACCAGCCACCAGCGCATCTCTGGGCATTTTGGAACTTAACACTAACAACAGGCAAACGTTGGTCACTGGGTTCGGATCATACATGGTCCACCCCGACACATCAGGTGACAGATATGATACAGATCTCCATCTAACTCCTTACAGTGACTGGATGCAGTCGTGGAACCCACCACGCCCTCACGGGAAGGTCACTATAGTTGGATATCTGTCTCTCACTCATATCCTAGTGATGTTGCATGTGGTTGCGGTGTAATATGCAATAGGATCGTTATATGGTTCTGCAGCTGTCACACCGTAACATGTCCACATGCTGTCTCTCTGAGGGCTCGCCAGTCAGGCTCATGTATGAAGATAGGTAGAAATTCCTGCCACTTGCGGTCAAAAGCCTGGACATGGACCTAACAACAAAATGTTAGTTTAGGATCTAGCTGAAGGACCGCATCAATAAAGCACCAACTACCAGTGCAGTATCTTGAACCTAAATAAGATGACTGTGTTGAATTCTACTAAAATCATCCACCCCATCTTCATGTAATACAGCGTTACTACTCACTTAGCATATGTTTGAGCAAGAGAGTGGCCCTTTTTGCTATTTCTCTTCCTCCACTTCGGCGTTGAAGGCATTTTCCTCTCGCAAATAATAATATTTTTGCTAAGGGTATAATAGTTTATATTAAACTAAATATGTAGCCTTGTTAGGACGCTCCCTTGTAAGGATTCGTCACGGATTTAGAGACCCCTGAGGTATCTCTGACAGATCCACGCTAAACAAGACACCAACATACTATATTTGTACTATATATTTTCTCTCTCACACTAGCAAACGAGTAGCATTGTTTGTTTGTATAATTATTATGTTAATTATGTGTAAACTCCTAAATTGAGTGATGGACTGCCATACCGGTAACATAAATAGTTGGGACGAGATGGTGAGGTTTAATCTCGGCGGCAATGGTCGCAAGGCCCCACTGGAATGTTATCGTTCCACCAGCTCTAGAAGTCGCTCTTTGTATTTTCCGGAGAGTCGCGAAACAAGATCCGTAACCCCGAGAACCGATGCTAATCAGCCATACCATGCATCCTGTGTATGCGGTGCAATGGAATGGCATAGATGGACAGACTAGCGCGTATTCCAGAGGCTAAAATAATCTTTTAGTGGCTCCCACTGATACTGATCATTACGTATCTGATTGTGGCGTCAAATTACAAGTGACGTAGTGGAGTATGGCATCATATAGATCAACAGATTGGATTTCTCAATTATGCTACAGATAAAAGTCGTGTGTCTGGAAGGGAAAGGTATGAAATTTTTCTTCCATACGCCATCAGAATGCCAGAAGAGATACTAGCACAGAGAGCCTTGGAATTCGCCCTACTCGGAGCCAGCAAATACAAAGCCGTGAGAGGACGTCATTACATAAATCTGCTAAGCGTGCTATGAGGTGACCTCAAGACAGCAGGACCCGGTACACTCAAGTCAAGAATGGACCTGAGGAAGCTAAAGATTTCGGCTGAGGACAAGACATAGTGGGCAAAGGCGAAGAAGGAATGATTGCAGCTGTAGGATGTTTCTACTACTACAGCCGCAGAATACAGTACTCATACATACCCATCATGTCACCATATCATTTGAGATGCGATGCCTCTTCTACAGCTCTGATGCTGAACGTATTATGTAGACGAGTCCCGTAGAATTTTGATCATAAACGACTCATGGAGAATCATAATAATGGACTATGCATATTTCCTTGATAATGCAAGTAACTGGGCCAACACATGCCGAATACAGCACGGTATTGGCCCAGTAGCAGCCCAGTAAACTGCATTAACATGGTACAGTTCTAATGATGGGCGACTCTTGGAGTGCCCTAACGACGCATACCACGTGGTAATAAAGGATTCGTGTCGAGTCCCTATGATAATACAATTGTGTAGAGTCATCGCGACCTGAAGACTTGAGTCAAATTGAACTACTACCTTAAGGATGGCAAATGAGAGGCTCCGTGCCCAAACAATGGCCCTTTCCAGTTTTAGCTATACCCCGCCCATCACTAGCAAAGCTCCACCCACTCCGTGTTGGAATCAAACAATCCCCGAATGCCACGGCTATGAATTTCCTGAAAACTATACAGATATTCAGTTAAATATTTTGTAAATAATTTGACTGGGTGCTGTTGCTGTCTATGGTAAATATTAAAGCCATACAATTCGTACAACAACGCATAGTCCGTCTTCAATTATGCATTCGTGACGTACATATTTACGTCATTCATGACATCATGATGACGCAATTGATTAGTACGTCATTATACACGTCACATAGGTAATTATGACGTCTTATGATGGATGGATGCAGTGGGAAGGCCCAGTAAAGAATTTCGCATATATACAGATTACAACTATAAACAGAAAACAACTATATAATCATACAAAGTAAACATATGTAGGCCCCAACAGATGGCAATATTCTATCGATCTCCAACTGACTATAATGAAACATAGACTTATCACGCCAGTCAATCACGCCAGTCAATCCATCGGTCAAATCTCAAAATTATCAGACTCTTGGTATGCAAATAGACATTCCCCAAGACCACTGCAGAGGCCTGTTTTGGCCGACTTTGCTATGTATGCGTCAAAGAATAACCACCTCGCGAGAACAAAAGCAAGTGGCTATATACAGGTTTGAGAGCAAATACGTGTCTGCCACCTGCTTTATATGCCATCATGGTCTGGACATACATCATGGACGGTATCCCGAAAAGTTTCGCCCTCTAGATTCTGACTGTTTACCACTGCCAACAGCATACTTTCACACCATCAAACATCTCTCCTGGCATATGTCACACCTAGGTTGTCATACTTTAGACTAGCAGATTCAGCACTTCGGAAACCCATATGCATGTAAAGCACACCTTTGCCTGCGTGGTGTTAACCACTTCTTTGTTAACCTAAACCCTATTATGATCAAGCGGGACAAAACAACATCTGCAGTGGTCTTGTGGAACTTCGGTTTGCAGGACAAGAGAGCCTGTTTTTACAATTTACTATTGGAATGACCGGCTCGGTAAGCGAGCCAGTCATCCCAGTGGTAAATTAACAAAAAATAGGCTTAACTTGGCATACAAATTGATATTCGTTAAACAGAAATAATGGTATTCTTGACATTTTAATGTTAAAAGCCGCCCACAAACGGTGTCTGGAATGGTCTTGAGACTTATCCATGGGAACAGAAAGCTATTTTTTTTTATAAATGCTGGTGGTAAATTTACATAAAAGTCTGAGAATGGATATTAAAAAGTAAATTTTTTGCAAATCCTGATCATTAAATGGCTAATTAATATAAGCAGAAAATCGACTACTTTGATATTCCAATGTGCCAATTCCTATATGGAGGCTTATCACCTGAAGGATATCTAAGAAAATAATACTAAGTGCTGTCACGCCTTAGCAGTAAACAATGTAGCATGTTACTCAGTGCAGGACATGTATATTCGATAGCGTAGCCCCATTCTGTCGAATCTGTCTAAATTGAATGCACGTTATACCATATACAGAGACAATCATAGTCAGATGAGCAGTTCTTATTTTGAAACTGATTCAACTGCGAATTTCCACTTTGATTAACAACCTCTTCTAGATTTATTGTGATTCAGCGCTTCTTTCAATCCGTGCGTTTACATTGAAAAGGTTAACGCCTGTTCACAGAAAATTAATCAATATAAATATAACACTATAATCAAGTATAATCAAGTGTGATATCCTGCTGAACATATCAGAAAAGCGATAACAATTTGCAACTATTCTTGTGGATGAACCATCAACAGATATTAATGGCAATTGTTAATGCTGAAAGAGTAATGCGATAATTGGCAATAACATCAAATAAACAACATTAGACAAAGACAATGGGAGCGGATGCTATCGGATTCCATCGGCCTATATATAATTTCAGCATCTATGCCGAAAATACAATCACAAAATAAACTACACCGAGAACGAGACCATTAATACGAAAGGAAGACACCGTATTAATTTCATCTCGCTAGGTGGACGATAGATTATATCATATACACCACTATTAAACCAGCTTAATATCGTTGATGTAATAATGATAACACAATTAGTAATTTGTGTGCAAGTTATTCTGACAAAATTGGACAATTTAAAAAAGGTATTTTCTATTGCGACATCAGTGATGCATCTGTGATGTTCATGGTATATGAGCAACTTGAATAGTATTGCTAAATAATTTTATTGGAAGTATATAATTGTGCAATGAACAACGCCTTTTGGCATGGGACAAGGTTGTATCAACTATGTAAACTGTTCAACTCACCCTAACTTCATAGCAAATTTATATTTATTAAGTTTAATTGGAAACATCATCAATCATGTACCAACAATCCAATTGATTATCTCTTGCATTAAATTTCATTTGAAATATATACTTCTTTGATATTAACCACTTAACATCTATGATAGAAAAGGGGACGCCAGCATGACAACCATAGCAGTCATAGAGAATACTAAAATACAATTACAATTGCCAGAGTTTCATGTTACACCTGGTGCGAGCAATGTAACAGCGCACCGTGATGTCATCAACTCGGATGTCTACTGGGCGGAGAAGAAAGATAATCATTTTTTCCAAGCAGGCGAGTTCCTTCAACATTACTACGCTATTATATTGGCTCCTATTGGTGTTCCATGTAACATTCTCACATTCTTAATTATGAAACGGTTTAAACCATTGACAGCTGGTACATTCATTATGATGGTACTTGCAGTCGCCGATACATGCAATCTTCTGTACAGTTGTCGTATATATGAATTAATGCACACGATCTTCTCACGGGGTGCTGGTTGCCAGGCGCTGTACACTCTTGGTACCTGGATGCAGTACCTTACAATTTGGTTAGTTATGCTCTTAACTTGTGAACACCTTGTTGTTGTATGTTATCCGATGAAGGCATCTCGTATCTGTACTGTGTCTAATGCGTGTAGATCACTTATTGTACTCATTAATGTGGATGCTCTTATGTGCCTAGTGCATACATTCGTGTATGAAAAGATAGAATAAGACCAACAAATCCAATGCCAGGTCAAACCTATATATGGTGCGCTTATGAATATATGGGGTGTTGTTGATGCTGTAATCTTCGTTATTATCCCATTGATATTTCTGACCTTGGGCAACATATCTATCATTGTTACGGTAAGAACCTCCAGAGATGGCGACTATTTAACGAATAACACTAACACCAAGAATGAAAGCAAACGTCAGAACAGATCGGTGACACTGATGCTCCTGGCAGTCTCAATAACCACTATTGTATGTATAGGTCCCAATGCTATAATAGGACATGGTGGCGGATTCCCATTTTTTTTCTCCATTACCGGTGATAGTGAGGCTGATGCGAGGAAGCATTTCGCGTTGTACCTAATTCTGTTTATTACATACGCTAACAGTGCAGTTAATTTTTTCTTGTACGTTATTAGTGGAAATCGTATCAGACCGACGTTTCTTCACATGATTTATGCTTTAATAAGCAGTCAGCGCAAACATAGCAGAAAATAACTTTGCTGGTGTGGACCATCAAACCACTTACATACGGAAATCACCGAATACCAAATACAAGCACTGTACCTGTATCCGGTTGTATAGTTTGAACTTAATTTGAAATGAACCGATTGAATATCTGCAAGATGTTTAAGTCACTGGTTAATGAAGGTTGTTGAACTCAGGACGAAACCAGGGCGCGCGCGCGCGAGAGAGAGAGAGAGAGAGAGAGAGAGAGAGAGAGAGAGAGACGCACGCACGCACGCACTCACGCACTCACGCACTCACGCACTCACGCACTCACGTACTCACGCACGCACGCACGCACGCACGCACGCACGCACGCACGCAGTGAAAGAGAGAGATAAAGAGGGCGGATGGAGGGACCGAGGGAGGGAGAGATGGAGGGCGGGAGGGAGATTGAGGGAGAGAAAGAGAGAGAGAGACTGAGAAAAAGAGATATATAGAGGGGGAAGGAGGGAGGAAGGGCGAGAGAGAGAGAGAGAGAGAGAGAGAGAGAGAGTGCTACAATTAATAGTGGTGACAAATCAGGTGACATCTTGTAAAACACATTAAGGTCCATATTATGAAATTCCCCTGCAGAAATGCATGAAATAGGCTCTTCTTCTTCTTTTCGTTCGCTGATCATACCGCCAGTCCTGTAAGTGACTATCGACATGATCATAAGCGTTAAGTGCGTGGATCCATGGTTTATTAGAGTGCGCCGTGCAGCCTGGAACCTCCGTCTTCAGCACTCGAGGTTCCTGTCAGGGTTACCTCACCCTTACCTCCTTTAGTCGCCTCTTACGACATGCAGAGGATACGGAAGGTGTATTCTAAGCCCCACCTACAGGGCATAAAATATGCTCTAAGAACATGGAGATTCTAGACTTGCCATGGGGTCACCAGCCTCCCATAGCCTAGCTGGATTTACGGCATAGGCATCAGAACTTAAGCTCAACCAGAGAACAATAATATCTGGCTATGGATCTGAGTTCACAGAGAGAATCCTCGTGCAGTCGGATTACTTGGGCTATATGAAGACACACGTCCATGCATCAAGAAAAGGGATTACGAATGAAGTTGAATACGGGATCCAATCAGAAAGATCCAATTTTATCCATGCCATCAAACGTGTATTGATAAACAATTGTAAATCGTGTAGAATCACTAATATTTTGTTGTGCCAATATGTTTTCTTTAGAATAATTTATCCAGCAAAGCTGGCGATAAGGACTGGTATCCTCAAACACGACTATTCAAGTATATGAACCCGTAGTTAGCTGGCCATTAGTAGTCTTGAGCGCTAACTCGTTGGGGAGCCACCAGAAGTCAAATGCACATAACACCTGAATGCGTATTTATCTTGGATTGAATAACGATTTTCACTAACACAATGTCCTTTTCAGAAATTACAATCACATATATTCCTAAAGAAGAAGAATTATTCCCACGTTTTGCGAGACAACTTGGGATTATGTCGTCCCGCCTGTGTATCTGTCTGCGTGTCTGTCTGTGGGAAAGTCGATTGTAACATATCTCCTCCGAAACCGCTGAATGGAAGTCAACTAAATGTGGTATGAGTGCAACACGACATATGAGTGGAGAGTGCACCAAGACATTTACAGTTCACAGGGGGGGGGGGGGGGGCGTGTCAAAACATATTGATTGCAATGCGACTCCTCTGAAGCCGTCAGACGGAATTCGACCAAACTTGTTATTTAAGTTGATCGTATGATTGTGGAGTCTATGAAGAAATATACATTTGGCTCAGCACCAGGTGGAAATTAATTGTAATGCAACCCCACACAGATCGTTGCACCAGGTTCAACGAAATATGGCATGCGAGTTACCCATATGATTGCGGAGTGCAAGAGCACATTTAGACTGTGCTCGGTGCTCAAACCATGAGCAGGGTGGGTGGGGCATGGTCAAATGTTCAAGAAACTGATTGTAATGCAACTCCTCGGAAAACATTGGCTTGAATTCATCCCGATTCGGTATGCGAGTTACCCATACGATTGCGGAGTCCGTGGCCATTACGATTTGGCTCTAACACCAGTGGGTGGGGATACGGTCACAAGGCCAAGAAATTGATTGTAATGCAAAGATGGGATATGATGAGACTCGAGGATTAGCTAGCCTCGACGATCCTCGTAACCAAACTATTATTTACATTAACGTATTGAGCCTGTATATGACCCTAGCATGTATGCTGTTGCTAAATAACAGCCCACAACGAATGCACATATATTATTATCCATAACCCGATGTTAGACTTACGCTTGAATCTAAATGTTTTTATTTAACCCTAAAAAGCCCTGTTTAACAAGCGACATTATTATATACACGTACTATTTAGCGCAACATACTTTGGTCTTGGGGATTTTAAACTGGCAGGTTTTCCCATGTGTAGTAAGACCTCTGTGGTTTATACGGGATTTTATATAAAATTATACACGGTATTGACGGATTTCCTGCAGGCCTGTATTAAGAAAGGCATGCTGGCATTCGGTGCATCAGTACCTTATAAGATGTTCCTTGAGCCATTATTAAGACATGGAGCCAAGCCTCGTGTACATTGTTAAATTTCTGGTTCACTTTGACCTCAGTTATAGAAGCATGTGATTATGAATCACAACTTACACCCACTCACGTTTCTTCCAAAAATGGGGCATCATGTACCTGCCGGGTCAGTGATCAACCCATAATGCACTTTGATGGATGAGTACTCACTTAACTCCAATCTTGCCCATTAAAAATGAATCCGAGAAACATAATGATCGACCTATCAGGCGAGATTAGAATGCCTAAGCATGTATGGAATCCGAGGTTGATGAATTAATCTAAATATGAATAGTATTGTTAACTACTCGACTATAAGTCATTTTAATCCGGATTGTAACGGATTATTCTGGCAAATATTACGCCATGAGGAAGTTTCAAAATATGATTGCATTGGCCATTATTTAGGTGTAGCCACTCAAATGCAGTGAATAGTTATCGTAATAATTAGTTATGACCACATGCCTGTGCTTGTTTAGTTCTATGTAAGACACATACACAGTGCATAGATTATCAATCAACGACCAGATTATCCTAAGATGAGTCGCTATTGTAATAAGAGCTGTCTTATTAAATTGGCCGTATTAGTTTAGTTAAGCATAGAAGTTAATCTGTGAATATTTATCAAGCTATTTCTTCATTAATTATTAAGTTTAATAAATATATATTCGTTAATTGTTACCAGTAGTCGCGTTAGTCTTTAAGTAGGACCTTATTAATATGTGTATAGAGAAACGGCAATCTTTCTCACGAACGCTGAATCGGCCAGTCCTCATGCTCACTCTTGACCAGTCGACTTCAGACTCCGAGCGACGCCTCAAGTAAGCTTAAGAAGCATCCAATTTCTTCATTGTAACTATGCGGTGGAACGTAAATTTGTCCCCCACCCCCACCCCCACCCCCACCTATTCTAGCAAAATAACAAAATATGCAATTTCGTAAATTGCTTCCAATTTAAATTTAGATTACCTCAACTAAGTAGGCCTATGAAAAGACAGCAAGAAGCTCAATAGGACACGCCATATCAAGCAGTCCTATGATTGCCTGAACGCGAGGAACCACCCCGCCCAGTCAATTTGGAATCCATTGTCAACTCGTTCCCATTGGATAATGGTTTTAAGAAACCGGCGCGTACGCACATATCTTTAAGCCTGTAAAAAGGCATCAGTTTAATTTGTACATGTAATAGCTTTTTAATTATATGGAGCTCGCCCGTAGGGCATATCTACAGTTTCCCTGCTTTCCAGCATTGGAAAAGCTGAATATTTTGAAAATCATTTAATTGCGGCTCATTGCAACCTTAGGCAAAACAGCTTTAAGCCAAATTAGTTTCAAAACAATCGGCAGAATTTATTAAACCTTTTATTGAAGATTTGTTAATTTACTACGAAAAACAGTAAGCCAATTATGTGCATTTATTCGCGAAATGGCCATATTATTTTTATTTTTATTGAGCTATAAATTTCGCCCGTAGTTCCTATCTACGACGTTTCCCTATTCTCCAGCATTAGAAAAGTAGAATATTTTGTAAATCATTTGACTACAATCGCCAGCAGTTATTCTCAGGAAGCAACAAACACCAGTAATTTATTTTTGACATTTCTTTCGCAAAATGGCCAACCTGCGTATCATTGATGCTGTATAGGTGTAACAACTGGGAAACTCCAATGTCACCTCTATACGAACCTGATGCCTGCCACCACAAGCACGGGACAGTGATTGCCAGACAGCAAAATTTCTAATCATGCATTATATAAGATGTCATTGCCTCTGTCCCTAAAAGTCGCCCCTCAAAGATAGTCCATGTTTGGCCATGTGCTATGGATGACATAAGACACGCCAGCAGAGATAACCTTGGAATTTGCCCTACTGTGAGCCAGCAAGCCAGCAAATATATAGCCGCTAAAGGATACCATCGCATAAATATATAGGAGGATAAGACACAGCGGTCAAAGGTGAAGAATGGCTAATTGCAGCTGTATGATGGTTCTACTAATACTACAACCAATGTACTATGCACTTGAATTATTTATTTGCTCTGCCACATTGAACAAGCAGCTTTGAAAGTAGGACAAGTAATGAACATGAAGACAGCCAAGGTTTAAGCCTGTACAGTCATACACCAGATGATCTGAGAATCAAGTCCATTGATGGAAACCTCTTAGACGTAGTCACAGACAGACAAATAATTAGGAGCATGAGTAAACGGTGCCGAGAAAGACATTATTACCAGTACAGTACTGACCCGAAAGTTTTGCAGCAGAATGGAAACGATCGCTAAGTCACCTCTCCATAGTATATTGAAGATTCGATTCTCAGAAGCAACTGTCGAGTCGATACTCTTTTATTGGTGTGAATCATGTACAATAACAACCAAATTCCAGAGAGACCTAGAACGAAGAACTAGACGAGTCTTACACCATGCTACTGCGAAAAGAACTAACTATGCACTGACAGGACCACGCAGCAAACAAAGAATTATATAGGGACTCGCAACCTCTCTCCTAAAAATCTGGCAAAGAAGATTAAAACTAGCAGGCCACTCCAATATCATAATGAAGAAGCAGCCTCAATCTTATGGTTTGGACACCAACCCATGAGAAACAGAAACGAGGCAGAACACTATTGTCATAAGTCGAAGTGTTAATGAGGGATACAAGCCTTATCACTATGTATGATTACTTGATTACTGTATTCTGGGGCTGTAGTAGTCGAAACATACTACATCTGCAATCAGTCCTTCTTCGCTTTTGTGTCTTGTCAGCGGCCAACATCTTTAGCTTCCTCGGGTCTATTCTTGATTTGAATGTACCGAATCCTGCCTTCTTGAAGTCACCTCATAGCACTCTTAAGTTAGAACATGCACTAAATATCTTGCATACTGTATCGGCGGAAATTATGATATCTGGCTATCAGTATCCATGATGGTGTGTATGTCTTTGCAGCGGTAGGCATCACGTATGTCTACATTTGCCTGTGGAGCTGCCCAGCAGTTATAGTTATTCAGTATCAAGGATAAGCAGGTTGGATTGAATAAAACTAGTGTTTTTGTTAAGGGCATCGTGGATCTCCGAATCCATAGCTTCCAGAATGACTGGAAAGCTATGCTCCTCATGACCCAGCATGCAGCAATCCCAGCAGTACAAGCAAAGCTGTGAACCCAGGATTTTACTTTTCATCCATGGTTCGCCGTCACGATGTGGACCATCATTTTCTTTAGTTCCATGCATTGTAGATAGGTATATGTTGGTGAACTTTGGATTCATTCATAAAAATATCCTCGGATGATCTACAGTACTCTTTTCCTTATCTATAAAGTCTACATCGTTGACATATTTCATCTCCAGCGACATATCCAATATGACACTGCGGGGTTTGATCTTGTGGACATTTCCCGCACAGATTCCAATGCAGCAGCAAGGTACGGTGTGAAAAGCACAGGGGATAGACAATCTCCATGTGGGGAGTCGATTGATGTCTCACACTCTACAGAATTCACTGACTTGACTCATACTCTCAGCGTGGTGTCACCAAGTCGTAGTGATACAGTGTCTGCACATCTGCGTCCATGTTTAAACAAACTTTAACATGATCTGGTGACGTCATCGAGTTTGTCCCGGATGTGTCATTGGATAGGATTTTCCATATGCTGTTTAGGAGTACAAGAGGATGCAGAAAACGTGGGGGTCAGGTGGCTTCTTGGCCCTTGTTAGCTCGATGCGTGTGCCTAGGCCTACAGCATTGATGTGAAGGTGCTGCGTACAAGCAGAATTGATTAGGTACATGGTAGATTTTGAGATAATGTCACTGGCATATTTGAATAGTTCATCGCTCATGCAATCATGTCCGGATATACTTCAAGTTTTCAGGGCTTTTATTGCCTTCTTAACTTCTGTTGATTTAATTGGTGTTAGTAATGGTCTGGGTATGTCCTGACAACGGGTTCAATGACTCATCATTGTTGTCAGCGAACTGTTCCTTGAACCATTCTCGAATTGCCTCGGCCTTGCCATGGTCAATCCCGATAAAGTGTCATTCAGAGTTGTGTACAGTGAGTGGTGGTGTGTAGTTAGTAACTCTCAGGGCTCTGACAACCCTTGAAACCAAAGCACCTCAGCTATAAGAAATATATCGGAAAGGCATTGTATATTATGACCCTAACTTGGCTGGAGCCCGCTGCTGCATATGGAATCAACAGCTTTGAGTCAAATTAGTTTCAGATTATTCAACATAATGTATACTAAATTGTAAATGCACCAAAGACGATTTCGATTGGATCGCTCTATTCAGCTAATAGCCGCGATTACTATAATGGTTGTGGATCAGCAACGTGAACATGCCAGCAACACGTCGAAGTCACTGATCACGGCGTTGTGAATATTAAATAAGCATTGCTTTTTTGCGGTTAAATAAATCGAATGATACCCGGCCCTCGACCAATCGAATGTGCACGCATCCTGCCTCGTATCTAATAATGCTGAGACTAGTATAGTTGTGGAGAAATCAAAAGCGGATTCTTCGACGCATTGTTATTGTTACTAAGCATGCACACACACACACACGCACACACGCACGCAACCACACATGCATATGCGCATAGGCACACATGCACGTGCAAATGCACATAATGCACACACGCTAGCGCACACATCCGCATAGCAATGTCTTGATGTGGATTGGATCGCCAGATTGTGCGAATTCCAAGTCTTTGCTGTTTAATAAGCATTCTGCCAAAGATTTTTTTGACTGATTCATCTGCGGGCTGTTGTCCATAGGCCAGTGTTAAAATGTGAGACAAATTATTTTCAGGAAGGGGTTTCGAGATACCGCTATGTGTACCCTCGAGCACACGTGTCCATGCTCGCGACCATCGATCACCATAGATCATCAGTGACCAGTCCATGTTACATATATCCAGAGGGGCAGACACACAAACGGAATAGTTCTACTTTTCATGTTGATCAATGTTAGCTTACGTCTTGCTGATAATTTGTGTAACTAAAAGCATAAAATTCAGAGCAGCAGAATTAATATTAAATGTTGATGTTAAATGCAGGAAAATGATTCTCCAGAGCAGCTCATGTTCAGAATAGTCTGGTCGAAGATATCCTCCACACATAGTATCCTTAATCCAGCTCTACGTTTCTGGAAAACAATCAAGTGTAAGTATAAGTACATGTACTTTTTCAATAACTATACAGCGTATACATACATGGAATATGAGTACAAGTACATTTTTTCTAGATTACGTAATGGCACGCGCATTGGAAATGCAAAACCGTGCGGTGCTGGATGCAGTTATATCGCAGACCGGCTTTATATTCATGGCCAGCGCATAGTGCCGAAGAAGGAGAGAAAAATTGTCGAAACCGGGAATTCTACACATCCAGCAGCCACAGCCCACAATTTGAGCAGAACCGTCTGTCCTGGAAACAGTACACATATAGCCACATTGAAACACAATGCGCACACATAGAGGTGCGTTAGTAGTAGAGGATACCATAGACAAAAGACTAAATATGGGAGTGTACATAATACTAACAATGGTGGTAATGATAACAATGTAGATGACGATGATAACAAAGATAAGTGTGATGAGGAAGGCAACTCAGGTAAGGATGACAAGTTAGATAATAATGACGTTAATAATAATAATAATAATAATAATAATAATAATAATAATAATAATAATAATAATAATAATAATAATAACGAGAACGAATTTACCTGAAGTAACTGTAAATCTGCGATGACTGGACATTAAGGATTAATGTAAGGTCTCTTCGTATATGACCATTGAACACAGTTCAAAGAGCCATAGTTGAAATTCCCATATCTTTACATAGTGCATGGAAAAGGTGAGTACTTGAAAACTGATAGCGTTGACCACTAAACGGTGACATTGACATGAAAGGATAACATACGTGTGTCTTTTAGAACCTGACGAAGTTTGAACACAATCGGAATAAAACTCTAGGAGAAAACGCAATTCACATATTGCTTCCATAGTTTAACTATGGGGGTATGTGGCACGGAAAAGCTGATTTCTCAAAAAGGCATATTGGTCATTATTTAGGTGTAGACAATCAATTGCAAGGAATAGTTATCATAGTAATTAGTTATGAGCATGTGCATGTGCTTGCTTAGTTCTATATAAGACACTTACACAGCGCTTTGATTATCATTACATGATCCTAAGATCAGTCGCTATTGCAATAAGACCTGTCTTACTACGAAATTGTTATAGCTATTAAATTGTCGGCAAATATTTTAGTCAATTATAGAGGTTAATCGAGGAATACTTATCAAGTTATTTCTACAAGTTATCAAAATGTTTTACAAGTTTAATAAATCTATCTTCGTTAATTGTTACCAGTGGTCGTGTTAGTCTTTGAGTAGGACATTATTAATCTGTGTAGAGAGAAAAGGTACCCTTTATTCCGAACTCTGAATAATCAAGTCATCAGGTCCCGTCTTGACTAGTCGACTTGTGACTCCGACCGACGCCTCAAGTAAGTTTACGAAGTGTCCAATTTCTCCATTGTGACTGGGAAGTAGAATGTGCATTTATTTCCCCTTCTAGGGGCTGGCTGACAAAAGAACAAAGCAGTGAATATGGGGATGTAGGATGATGTGTCATCGATTTGAGCAATCTAGATTACAAAATTTTCAGACAGTAATTTTTTAAAGTACAATACTTATTCAGATGTTCTGTTTCGATGAGTTGTGTTCGAACACTGTAAGGGTTATTTGGACAATCTGTTCAATCATTTAAATTGTGGTTAACTTGCTGCTGTTGAGATTTGGTTTCATGATACAATGTATGATGTCTATTGATATCATGTTGACTGTTGCTATCACTTTGCCACAATAATACACCATAAACAGCTTCCACTCAATTAACGGAGGAATCCAGTTTTATCTAAGCCCCGCCCATTCATAGCTAAGTTCCTCCCATACATTGTCCATGTTGGAATCAATTGATCCATGCACTCTCTTAATCTCAATTTCCAGGAAACGATACAGGTAGGTTGTTGAATATGTTGAAACTAATTTGACTGAGTTTTGTTGCTGCCTATGGCAAACTATTCAACAAAGTATTTATTACGTAGTAAAAACATACAATTAATACATCATGACAGACTATTAACAGTTTATGATGGACTGAATCTCGCCACTCATGACGTAATTGATTATGACGCCAGTCTACATGCTATGTTGTTGATTATGACGTCAAATGATTACCTGAGAACATGTATTCCTCTATTAATTATAAAAAATATCCAGCAACTACTGAAACAATAGAGGTAGTCATCGTTTGCTATGTCTCATTTTTTTCTATCTACGCTCCACCCACTTTCTCGCAATATGTGGAATCTATTTCAAATTCTGAAACCTGAAATCGCAGAATCTATATTTAAAGGTAAAAATACATGTACGCTTTTGAATATTTTGAAACTAATTATACTGGCAGCTGTTGCAGCTGTGACCTCATACAGAATCGGTTATGATAACGTGTCATAAAATACAGGATCACACATCGGTTATTAACGAGTGATGGTTATAGTATGTCACAAGATAACTCACATTGGAGATAGGGATGTATGAAAATGATCAGGTGTCATTTCCCACCGCTCTGCTTTATCCCATCATAGCTCGTGTATTGCTCAATAGCGTCACCGTGACATACGAGTTATTTATATAAATAGTTACGTGACCTTAAGTTCTCATGCTTTGATGAGCAACAAGCTCAATCCCTATTCATTTGCATATAGATGATTATACCGAGTGAAACTAACTCGTCTAATACGAACATGCAGCGCATTCAAGTTGATTACGGAGATAAAGTATGCGCATTGCATCATATGAATATTCTTGCCCTTACATAGGCAGGAAAACACCATCCTTTCTTTGCAATAAATAAAGTATTTTATTATGAATTGGTCATTTAACCGAAATATAACTACCATTAAAACACACAGTTCCTGTGCATTTGAATTCATATACTAGGTTCGATAATAACAGAACGGTACATAATATGATGGAATATTATTCAGCTGTTCCTGTGCTTGGGCGGTTAGTTTTACCGGATCGTTCAATACGGAAAGGTTAGGAAGAGAACCGTACTTCTGATATGATAGCTAACACACGTGGGCATTTTTGAAGTCGTTAAGCCGGCGTATATCCTACCGGAGCGGAGGCGCTGAAAGACCGTATCATGTACAATTCTTGGAAGTGACTGTACATATAACTTTGGTATTCGTGGTGAAACGTCCTATTCGTAGAATAGAATCATCGGAGAGTTAGAGTCAAACCGACTCCGTGACGAAGTTGAACCACCATCAGTATAGTTAGAAGAATGACATTACAACTGTCATTCCGCCTCGAAGATAAACGGTCGTTTATGAGCCTGGTTTCCGTGCGTATTGATGGTTCAGTGATAACAAAGCACATTATGCACGTGAAGACCAGCATCGTTCTCAGATTCGAATCACATTTTCCAGTAAGGCATTCAAAATATCGGACTATCAGATTCGTCGTTATCAGCAGAGGCACCCATCTTCGATCTAGTCAGCGAGAACAGAGCTCAGTAAGTTGCATGGACCATTAACACCACATCGTTTGTCTTCAACATTATACTGATCAGTTATCCATCATTTATCAATTCGCACACATTACATTTCCCTGGGTCCCATTATCGGTAAGGTCTAAATAACGGAATATTTACGAGCTCCCCTTAGTATTAATATATAACAGTATTCGATACTTATATAAGTAAATATCCAATAATATTATTTACTGTTCATTCTGTTTCGCTAAGTCTATAGTCATGTTGTCTATGATGAAATAGTCATTTTATTTTTTTTATTAAAAAATTCTCTGATCATCGATATAAAACTATTCCTTGATGATTATCTTTTCTAATCAATTGATCGCCGGTTTTAGATACGCGCTTAGAAGGTTTAGTCGGATATACCGAACACATTATAACCGGGTCTATCGCTGTCATTAAGGTTACGAGATCTAATCTATAAAGGATTAGTTCATGATGTACCCAATTTGGCAGCGATTGTCCTAGTGTTGTCACGGTCAGAGATAATCAGAAATCCGTGTATGCTTGGTGTGTGCATGTCTTAGGCCAACCCAATCCCAACTACTGGCTAGCAGTGATCCAGCGATAGAGTCAGGACATGAAAATATGTCAGAAATTACCACCACACCACATAACAATTTCTCCCCTTAAAATTCAATGTGGTAAACTGTCCTGGCATATAGTCGGAATGCTATCGTTCATTAGATCTCCTTTTTCTCTTTGTTATCCATTAGATCTTGTGAAGTCATCAACAGTTGAAAGCGACCGCCAGTACCATGTATTATAACGGCGAAATGTTCTTTCATTAGAAAATATTCTGGTTTTGATTTCTAATCAATATTCATCTACTATTTCGAGATGTGTAAGATTGACTGGGACCCAAAACTGTTGAACCACTATAAGTCAATTATTACACATAGTTAAACACCTGCGCTCTGACGAATCTAGGTCACGATAACCTTGTTAAATTATATTGCCTATGCGAGTTTCCATTTGACACATGATCATTTCATTCAATCTAGTATTCTCCTCTTCGTCATGTGTCAAGACAGTCACAATCAAACAGCCCATGCCAAATTCTGTTTACCTCACATACAATTCAAAACTCAGTAAATAACTCAAATGCACAGTATAAAACCGATTTGAATATCCACGTTAGGAATTTGTATTTTACTTTGATAACTTATTTCTACTTCATAACTCGAGCCATTACATTATAAAACACATCTGCATAAATATGCATTATTCGTCAACTACTCGGTAGGTCATTGAAAACATGGTACGCCTAGTTGGCATTCATCTGAAATAAAACTATTCGTTTTCCATCATATTAAACTGTTTTATCAGATTGGATCCGGATAACTTGCGTTGCCAAATCCCTATATTACTAGTCACTTACATCATAGTTATTATTACTAAGTCATAGCAATCCCTGCAAGGACACTATAGCTTCACTTTATCCTTGCACTACCTACGGTTCCTTTCTCATATTAGTCATGTATATCGAGGAATGTCTGGATTATTGTCTCCTGTAGCCACTGCATTGGCCATGAACTCTGTTTCCAATAACTATGCCTAATGTATGTCCATCACACCTGTACAATTTAATGGCTGAATGCTAAGCATTGTTCTCCTCTATTCTCATGTATATGGCCCCTCGTGTGAACAAATTTGATACAAACGATTAACACATTAATGTTAACACGGCACATGGCGCTCTCTGTGGTCATCTGGAGCACTGTTCATTTGCAGGCCATGAGAAGACTATCTTTTAAATGTTACCACTGGAATGGCTAGTTCTGAATCAGAGCCAGTCCTGTCGCTGGTAAGCTTTCGGAATAGTCTTAATTTTGACCTGCAACTGGACACTGGCTATATAAAAACCTTGAATTGCCCATTATGTGTTTGATGGCCAATAAAGTCAACTTAAGGAATATCCATTTACAGCACAACATAAACTTATCTTGGTATATTTTAGTCATAGATTTACAGAAAATATTCCTATTTTGGCCTGGAAAAATTATAATTTTATTGAAAAATCTTGATTATTATAGGGTTTTGAGTAGTATTTTGAGTGCACTGTTGGGACAAGATGTGTTAAATTATCGCCTTTATCACTGATAATATATTGTGCTTTAATAATCAGTGCTTCTCTGCTGAGTACACAGGTGATACTTACAATATTAAATGAATAATGCCGAATGTGCCAAAAATGTGTTATTCCTACTTAAATTGATCGATGTATTTGAACTAAATAAAGAAACAATGGAAGTTCTTAATATAAATATCCACCAGTCCTAATTTAAACATGTAAACCGAAGCCTGCATTACTGTTCTTACAATTATATAGGTGCATAGTTACCATGAAATTGAGATAGTGACATCTCATGGATTCACACAATCATATTTGTGTAAAAGTACTTATTGTTTGATGTGGATTTATTTGCCAAATGTATTTCTAAGGCAAGGTAAGGAAAAGCCATTACACTTGTTCATAACATTCCTGATCTGTTTATTTTGAAAACAATTTAACTGAATGTTGATGGTGATTAAGCCGCCAACATCTATCAGTCAAATTGCTTTCAAAATATTCAGCAAGTTAAGGGTTTATTCTCATCGAAATCATTGCATAGTGGTTTGTAGCAGTACAACAGTTAACAACGTTGCCAATTGGACTCTGATACAGAAATGTGTGTGATATATCTTTGTCCACAATCATCAACACAAGCATCTGTAAATCTCCTTCGTGATGACAGGTTTTAGGCCAAATAACCCAGAATCAATTTCATCAACAAAAGATCTATTTTGGCCTTTATGTTAAAAGGGCCAATCTTCAGGCGAGTGTTAAGCATACAGCAACAGTTCCTAGGACCTACGCTGCCTAAGCACCAGTTTATAAAGTGGAAGAGAGTACTAATGGACAAAATTAACCATAATGGCTAACTCATAATTATGTTCCAGTTGTATATCCTGGGGTGTTAGCTTTCAGAATAGAAATTACAAAGAAAGACTTGCATGTCCAGTTGTGGTACAATTGTATTGGATCCAATAGGTCCTGACTATGGTATGACAAGAGGCTTTACAGTCCAATGGACAGTATGTGTCTACACAAATCTGATACAGAGCTAGTGTAGATAACCCGTTCATTGGTGTTATTGTATTTGTTTGTACATTTCTTCCTTACTTACATTAAGATAAATGTATCTGTACTATGAGTATACTTTCTCATGTACCATTTTATTTGCCACTGCATATGGAACAATAACCGGTAACTATGCCTTAGGGGCCACGAATACTGCTTCCATTGGATGGGTGGTCGAAATATCACACATCTCAAAGAAATACTAATATTGTGTGCCTCACACAGGTTATGCCCAGTGATGGCTGAATTGCACTATGTGGGCGCCTGTCTTTCGTCTAAAGATGGGAGGTATATTCCTTTTGATATATAATACATGTATTGGCTGGGCTGTTCCTATTTTGCATTCTGTGATTGTTAAAAGAGCTGCTACTAACCAATTAGAGTGAAATTGTAGGACGCATTTCATTCACTAACGAGATATAGGTTTGTGCTACTAAAACTGAGAAAAATACAGTTAAAATTAAATTATACATGTTAATATGTCCCTACCTACGTAGTGAGCTCCTGATTATTATGCCATAGAAAGAACAAATACAGCTGAATATTATTTCGAAAAAGGCCCCACAATTGTTACGTTTGGTGTGTCTGAATTCCAAATTATAAACACAATGTTAGAGGAGTGATTTCTGTAAATTACGCGACAGTTTTACATGAATATAATTAGGGGTGTTGACCCTTGGAATTACTCTGTGTGTCTTTGTTCCAAGAAAAGCGTTTGTTATGAGTGACTAGTTTAGGAGTGAACTGCAAAGTGACGTGCACGATCGCTTGCCAGAGATTTTCAGAGATTGCCATGGTCGTTTGAAAGTACACAAGGTGTATGGTGCCAAAATGTGTATGATATATCATCCATTTATAAGGGATTGTGACAGCATATGAATGATATGGAATCGATAAACCATAATCTGTCCGTGCGGTATAACGTTTGAGAAGAGATTAGCATCCCTTTAAATAAATATGTTGCTGGAGTTCTGAGGTTGGTTTCACTTTCCTGATATTAAAGATGGCATCATGAATCATGATCCACGTATTTACAATATGACTAAAATTATGAATACTTAAAAAGCTAATAAATAGTAAAATCACTCACTTATTTCCAAAGTATGGCATGTTGCACATTACATTTAAGCAGTTCCCAAAATGATATACATTACATACAGTAATATTCGGTTAGATATAATTGTGACAAAGAGGCATCGATCCTGGCCTGAACCTTATGGACCTGATTAGCCATGCTATCACGTTTTTATCTCACCTGGCCAGAATGGCCAAGTGAGCTTATACCATGGCGACCATCCATCATCCGTTTGTCCATCCGGAGGCTGGCGTCCAACATCTGTTAATTTTTAAACTACATCTTTTGAACAACCACTAGGCCAATTTCAATTTATATTTTCCAGGAGGCATCCTTAGTGCATAGAGATCCAAATCCGTCCAAAGAAAGCTGAACGGCCAATTTGGCCAGCGGCCATCTTTGGTATTGTCCGATTTTTCGAAATCTTCTCTGAAACCGTTTCGAGAATCGATTCAAAACTGATGCAATATCAACTAGGGAAAGAGCTGAAACAAGTTTGTTTCAAGAGAACATGATTGGCCAAATAGTTTGGCGCCTTCTTGGATGAACCAGTTATCATGAACCCGACTTCTTCTACTGAACTGATGAATGGATCTGGCCAATATTTGGGAAATATCCTTTTAATTAGGGGTTATAGGGCATTACAAAATTGTTCAATGGAAGATAATGCATCAAAAAGCATGGCCGCCGTGGGCTAATCAAAATGTAGCGTCTTTGGCAAACATTTTGGATTTTTTTTTTTTTCACGCGTTTTGAAGCCGAAATTGGATTTATATAGGCTTGTGGGAATTTGCCATTTTCGAAACCGTCGAATAAACGGGCTGGTGGCCATCTTGAATCTTTTTTCCGCCTAAGCTCCCATACTAAAGCAATGGGACTATCTTCTCGAGAATGGCAGGGTGCAGATTTCAATTATATTTGGCACGAAGCATCCTTAGGGCATAGAGATCCATGTTTGTTCAAAGAAAGCCGATCAGGCAATTTGATTTTGATTTTGGCCGATTTTTTATAAAAACTCCGAAACTGCTCGGAGGATCGAAGCAAAACTTATGAAACCTCAGCAGTGGCAACAGTTGACAACAGTTTGTTCAAGGGAACTTAATTAGCCAAATGTGTTAGTGTCCATCTTGGATGATCTAGTTTTCCTGAAAGCGATTTATTCTCCTGTACCACTAAACATATCATGCGGAACTTTGAGAGATATGATTGGGGACTAAAGGCTATTAAAGTTTGTCAAAGGAAAGTTGATACGTAAAAAAAACTATGGCCGTCGTAGATCCATTAAAATTTAGCTGGTTTGGTGGCCATCTGCGATTTCTGAAAATGTCAGAGAAAATCATATAAACCTTCACAGAAATTAGATTGGTAATTTTTTTTCCGGTTGTCATCTAGATGGTCATCTTGTTTTGTTTGGTTTTGCCAGTGGCCAAACATTCCAGCTGAGCGCCATGTGCCCTTTGGCCTGCTGTTTTTTCTTACATCTAAAAATTGAGATATGAATATTATTGCCTTTTGTGTATTCTAAACATATTCCTGGTTCTTGTTTTCCCAGACAATACCACGGCACGATCATAACTGCAAAGGGCAGTGCTGCCCACAGCTGCATTAGTTGTATTAAGCAAATTCTCTTTCACATGCTAAGTGTCTTCCATGGGTTACCAGATGGCGGATTGAATGTTGTGGCGTTTCGATATATCAGATGTAGATTTGGACAGAAGATTAAATTAGATTGGACCTTTCAAATTTATCCATTGATCATCTGACGTCAGATGACGTCGTAACCAACTACGTGGCGTGTGGGATGACGTCATAGTATTGACGTCATAAATGACTCAAGATTGCCCGTCTTCAATGCTTAATAGACTGACACATTGTACGACTTGTATGAGTTTGCTATTTAATAAACATGCTGTTGAATATTTTGAAACTAATCTGAATGGGCGCTGCTACTGCCTATGGCAGGCTAGTTTCAAAATATTCAATGGCTCTACCTGTATATTTTTCTGGAAAGTGATAGTCAGGGAGTTTAGAGAACGATCGATCCCAACACGAGCGAAGCGTCGGTGGAGCTTAGCTAGCGATGTACGGGGAATAACTAAAACTGGAAAGGTTCATTGGCTTTTGCAGTTGTAGTACATGTGCAAAGGGGATTCTGTGCGTCCATTTAATGATTCGAATGACTAATAGAACATCTCGAACGCTACTCTTCTGCCATCTGATATTGTCAATGACATGCATGGCAGATGTCTCCCGAATCTTAAAGGAAATCTAACCTTGCTAACCATTCATGTAATTTGCTACCCATAATCCATCCCTGGCAATGAGCTTTTTATCATATCATTTTATTTTTATCATTTATGCCATAGGGAGCAACAATTGCCTATAAAACTAGTTTCAAAATATTCCAAGGGATGAGTATGATTACTGTATGATTACTGTATTCTGCGGCTGCAGTAGTAGACACATTCTACAGCTGTAATCAGTCCTTCTTCATATTTGCCTGCCGTCTCCTGTCCTCGGCCATAATTCTTAGCTTCCTCAGGTCCATTCTTCTCTTGAGTGTACCGAGTCCTGCTTGCTTAAGGTCACCTCGTAGCACGCTTAGCAGATTTATGCAATGACGTTCTCTCTCCTGGCTTTGTGTTTGCTGGCTCCGAGTAGGGCGAATTCCAATATTCTCTGTACTGGTGTCTCTTCTGGCATCCGTAGCACACGACCAAGCATGGACCATCTTTTCTGGGCGACTTTTACAGACAGCGGCGATGTGTTACACATCTTGTATAGAGCATTGTTGAAAATGATGCTGTCTGGGCATCGGTGTCCAGTGATGGTGCGTAGGTGTTTGCGGTGGCAGGCATCGAGTTTGTCTAGAGCTGCCTTTGGAGCTTCCCAGCTGTTACAGTTATACAGCATCAACGATGCACAGGTTGCATTGTATACACGCAGCCTTTTAATCAAGGACATCTTTGATCTACGGATCCATAGCTTACCACACCATACCAGGCAAGAGGGTAGAGTCACCTACAACCTACCCAAGCTCATCAGCGACACTGACTCTCAAATGCCATACAAAAAGCCCTCGGGGAGCAAATAGCTAACATCAATTTCAGCTCCGATCCAAACGAAGCCCTAACCAAAATACTGAAATCTATGGAATCATCCGCTACCAGCACCATAGGTCTTCTTACAAACTACCAAACTAGGTATACTGACGACCCTCTAGTAGTAAAACTGTCAGCAGAGCAGAACGCATTACGGCTGCGCATCTATCAAAGTGGCCAAAGTGAAGACCACACCAAACTACGCCGGGAGCACAATATTATTTTGTGCCACATTAGCGAACACTTAAAATATCTTGCAATTCAACCGGCAGACTCCATAGCAGAAGAAATTACTGCCATGGATGACTGTCACAAAATATTTCGGGCAGCCCGAGCCCTGAAAGTTACTGACTACACGCCACCACTCACTGTATACAACTCTGAAGGACACTTTATCGGGACTGACCAGGGAAATGCCGAGGCGATCCGAGAATGGTTCAAGGAACAGTTCACTGACAACGATGATGAGCCCTTACACCCGTTCTCAGGAGACCACAGGCCATTACTAACACCAATTAAAACAGCAGAAGTTGAGAAGACACTTAAAGCCCTGAAAAATGGACGTGCATCTGGACCTGATAGCATGAGCAAATATGCGAGTGACATTATCTCAAAGCGATCACGCACCTAATCAATTCAGCGTTTATGCACCACCTTCCCATCGACGCTCTAGGTCAAGGCACCCTTCTCGCACTACGCAAGCCCAAGAAGCCACCTGGGCCCCAGCCAATCTGCGGCCCATTGTGCTCCTCAACAGCATACAGAAAATCCTATCCAATGTTACTCTATGCCGCATCTAAGACAAGATCGATTAATTCACCGGATCATGTCAAAGTGGCTTCAAACGTGGATGCAGCTGCGCAGACATTGTATGGGCTCAACTCATGCATGTGTCGGTAGTCATGTCCAATCACTTGGACTTCCACAAACTGAATATTGACATGTCACGAGCCTTCGACTCAGCGTGCAGCAATGTCAGCAGTACTGCAAAGCAGTGGGCCCAGGATTTTACTCTTCCTCAATGGTTCGCCGCCACGAAGTGGATCGTCATTTTCCTTAGTTTCTTGCTTTGTGGATATGTATATGTGGGTGACCTCTGTTTTGGATTCATTCATAAAGAGATTCTCAATTTTTAGTTTGCTTGCAGATATTGGGAGAAGTTCGTCAAGAGGTTTATTTTCCTCATCTATGAAGTCCACATCATCGGCAAATTCCATCTCTAGCGGCATACCCAATGGAGGGGGGTGGGGTTGGTCTTGTGGAACTTTCCCGTACAGATTTCAATGCAGCAGCAAGTTAACAGTTGAAAAGCACCGGAGATAGACCATCTCCCTGTAGGGAGCTGATTGATGTCTCAAACTCTACAGAATTCACTGACTTGACTCGTACTCTCAGCTTGGTGTCTGCAAGCAGTAGTCTCACTAGGCGTAGCTCATCTGCATTGCAACTAGCCTGGCGTAGTAAATCTAAGATCAGTAAGCGCTTAATTGTGTCGAAGGCTCGTGGCATCTCAATGCCCATTTTGTGGAAATCCCATGACATGACTGCCGACACAAGCATGCGTTGAGCCCATAGAATGTCTGCGCAGCAGAGCGATGAGTATTACATAATAAATAATGCGATGCATTTGCACTTATATGACATCACACACTATCGCTTGAGGAGACAAAACTGTGGTGGTGATCACTGTTCAACATTAACGCGATATTACAAAGCAGATAATTGTTATACACGTAGGGGAAGGTGACAGCATATGACTGACATGGAATCTATAAACCATAATCTATCGGTGAAATACAGCATTTGAGATGAGATTAGCATCCTTTTAACGCGCACGGTAATCGCATGCATTCAACATGTACACATTATTGTGATTTATGGTGCGTTATATTGCGGTTCAGCGCATTCGTTCATCGCTCCGTTGAGAGAGAGAGAGAGAGAGAGGGAGAGAGAGAGAGAGAGAGAGAGAGAGAGAGAGAGAGAGAGAGAGAGCGAGAGAGAGAGGGGGGGGGAGGTAGAGAGAGGTGAGTGGAGGGTCGAAAGAAGATTGAGGTTTGGTGGAGTGAGGGATAGTGGAGGGGGGAGGGGAGGGAAGGAGGTAGGAAGGAATGAACGAAGCAAGTGAGAGGTAGAGGGAGATGGAGAGTTGAGAGAGACAGATAGAAAGAGAGAGAGAGAGAGAGAGAGAGAGAGAGAGAGAGAGAGAGAGAGAGAGAGCGAGAGCGAGAGAGAGAAGATCATTCAGTCACTTCTTATTCCATACAATGTACACCATAATTATCTCACTTTTGTGTCCCCTTTCGCCCTTCGCCTGTGTTGTTGGCATCCATTAGCAGGGGCATATGCCATGATGTTATATATGAGTCACATCGTGTAGATTATATGCTCATGTTTGATATATATAGCTCATATCCAGGGCGTCGCCAGCTACTACA
>CM067374.1:131791924-131832160 GCA_034401795.1 Chaetoderma sp. LZ-2023a
CACGACACGACGATGTTAAACTCTTCATGATTATCTTCAAAATATTGTCGTGACCTCATAACCACGTGGACGCAAAACTTCTAGAATGTTCTAGAACGTTCGACTGCGCTATTATTAGCTACGCGCTGATTGGCTGTTGCTCGAATGATGAAGCCTGCGCCTGCGCCGTCGTGGGGATAATAAAGGGAGAAGCGATCCAGTGATCGAGAGCATCCTCGGCCAGGGGCCGCACAGGTTGGATCTGTACCAGCTACTAATAAGCGCGACAGACAATACGCGTCTTCCTTCGCTAGGTGTCAAGTTTTTATCCCGTAGCGTGCAGTTCTCCAACCCACTGCACTAAAACAATTTTGTAACTCCCCATTTACGGGAGTAATTTGGAACTTCTGATAATTGTTCACGAATACCAACAGCTACATTCGGAACACACATATGCGGTGAGGCATTTATGGTCTGAATATATGAGTCTACAGATGTAGAGATGGGATGTTCTTTGATGGATGACTCGCCGGATCTGCCGGCCACTCCTAAAAGTGGTATTTCAATCTCCGCTACACTAATATCGTGTCGGTTCTTTCGACTTTTAACCGCGGCAGGTAAACTCTGCCTGGAGCGTCTTCAGAGCTGGTTGACGTACCCAGCACCGTGAAGCTTTGTTTTGCATCCTCGTTTGCCTCTGACAACCCCCGCTAGTGACGGGTTGTTTACACCTTCCATCCATGCCATCAATGTATGGGAACTTTCTTCACCACGGAGTACTAGCGTATCTTTTACTGACTGCTCGTTAGACATTCTATTCGGCCTACAGCACTGAGCGATGCACTCCTGCCAAGAGTGTTCTTGCGGAAGTCTTGTTTGCGGAAAACAGCTTGCGGGAACCAACCTGCGGGAACTTTCCAGCTTCCAGAGAGGACATCATTACGTCGACTACGGACCAACGTATTAATTTCAGTAACACGGTAGCCTAACTTAGGTATGACTACCAAGTATTCAAGTAACTATACTTCACAGTTTAAATATATTTCTCTATATAGGTTTTGTTAATTATATTGTATCCACAATAACGGTCCCAATGACTAAAAGGAACCATAACGGTCTTAGGACGCTAGTTATAATTTCTGTATTTGTTGATAATTATTCTCATTTTCCTCAATGTGTTGCTAACCGCACTGTAGTAGGTTCGTTAACCTGTACTGTTATATATATTTTGATCATTTGACACCGTATTGATTGTTCTGGTTAGATTATGTATATATATGGTCAGTGGCCATCCGTTCATATGTTTTGTTTATTCATAGAAAATATAGGACAGCAGTGCACGTAGGAAACACTATACAGCAACACTTATATATGCAACACTTTCTCCCGCCACCAACAATTTTTCACTGAGGTCGTTGCCCATGCTATAACTCTGTTTATTCCGGCATGCTACTGACTAAACCTTTTCTATTCAGCTCAATAGGATAGGTTCGAAATGATTAGAGACACTGTCTTCATTATATACTGTGTAATTTATTCTTCTTCTCTTCCGGTAGTGCGATAATCTATCCCCGCACTCCGGTAAGACTCATAAGTAAGATTTTGTCTCGCTTCGTGTTCCACTCAGCCTTGTGGCTTCTTAATTGCTTGGATATCCCTATCCGCACCATGGCTGATCCGACTCTGGGAAACTATTGGGGTTTCCGAGCGGTGATGGCCAGGGTGCGGTATCACACATATTCCCATGTATCTTTGGATACTTAGTAGTTAGCACTTTAAGCCAATGTAGGAAAGCACTGCAAAAAGACATGTATTAATTATTATCTCATTTACTGACAATCCTCCCGCACCGCAGTGCAAATCTGCCAACTTGTATATAAACCTAATGACAAGTAAAACGGTTGGTTCCATAGGACCCAGTGACGGGCGAGATGCGCATTCCCACCAAATTCTGTTAAAATGTCTGGGCATGATATTTAAATCTGCCATGCCCTTGCGGGAAGGACATTTACGGTGGGAATTCGTCTCTCTTACCCCCCCCCCACCATAACGATAGGAGAAATGGTCTAATAACGCTTTTGTGAAATGTAACCCATGTCTTGTAATGTTGTATGTGGTTGCGGGGTGGGATATCCGGATTCTTATCCAGTTCGGAAATCCTGCTACGTAACATGTATGAGCGCTGTCTCTAGTATGGATGTCTTGGCGCATCTGTTCTCCCTGACAGCCGTGTCTAATAGCTAGGTATATATCAGCCCGTCGCAGCCTAAACGAATTCTCGTTCTAAAACCAACTAAAAGGAATTAAGCAAAGCAGAAGGCCTGCAGAAATAAAGCGGCAACTACTAATACAGCAAACCAAGAACTACATATGACGGTGCCAAGGGAATCCATCGGGAATCCTCCGTCCCGTCTTCACATAAAACAGTGCGCATCCTTATAGTCATAATCTCACTAGGTATGGTCTTTTCTTTCTAAAGCGATTTTTGATTGAAATATTATGGTAGACACATTTTTACCTACCTTGCATCTTCCGCTTTAAGCAGTGGCGACACCTTCCCGAGACGGAGCGCGAGGTACTTGCCTCTCGTATGGATTCAGCGATGACGGTCCACGCCAGCATAATACTCCTAACCCAAAACTTGCATTAGGAGTAGTGCCCGCGTGAGGCACATCACTTTTCGTCTGAGATAACCTTCCTTTCAGATTAGAGGTATAATAACTTATATTAAGTTAAATAGCTATGTCTCGTGTACGGGAGCCTCCCTTGCGGGGATACCTCTGCGGACCTACGAGTCTGTGTGGTACCTCCGGGAGCCCAATGTTTAAAAGTTCATCTACCTGTCTCTATGTCTCGCATTTTCGTATGCTCTGATTGTAGTTTTATCTAGCATATTTTTAATTGTTTAGGTAAACTCATTGTATAGACTTATATTTTTAGGTCACCAAATCAAATCTTGTAAGTCCTTAGATCACAAAATTGCTATGGACAGGCATACTGGTGACACAAACGCGTGGGATGAGACCGTTTTGTTTAACGTTCACGACGATGGTCGCACGGCCCCCACTGGTCTCCATACAATTCCAAATAATCCAATCCAAAACAAGTTTCACTGCCCAGGAGCAGCACTTATGAGGCTTGAAACAGTCAAAGTAAAGTTCGTGCAAGAGAAGAGACTACAGACCTTCGCCCACCAGCTTTCTGTCACATTGTACAACTAAAACAGTTTCAGATTTTCTGGACATTTTTTTTCCAAGATTTTTTTTATCACTGATTTTTTCTTATCACTGATATAGTTGTGGAATCTTAATATACGGTCACAGTCTTTCCTGCGTGCAACCCCCCCCCCCCCCCCCGCCCCACCCACACATGCGCGCACGCACGCACGCACGCACTCACGCACACATGAAGAGCCTGCTTAAAGAAAGTTGGGGGAGGTGAACGGTCACAATAGATGATTCTAATCTGTCACTCAAGTATATGATGCCATATATGTAGGCTGGCGTCACAATCAAAATATGTAATTAATGACGTACCCAAGTGAGTACCCAGACAAATTAGCTTCAAAATATTCAACATCTTATATGTGCTGTATACCTGTATAGTTACTACAATATCAGGGACAGGTTCAGCTTTTGCAATGTTCTAGTCAATAAATAGATTAGCCACATACCATTTTTCTTTACTTCAATGTCACTTATGAACCATGTAAAGTAAGTCAAAAGCGTGTTCAGTGAAGCATGAAAAGTAGGTCCCAACTTTTCATAGGCGACACACCTTCAGCGTATAATACATCCATACACAAGGTATAGTTCCATTATGTCAAACTCTTGAAACTATTCAACAGCTTACCTGTATAGAAACTTTAAATCTGGGATTCTGAAAATTCAGAGTTCACAGTATATTAATTGAACCCAACACGCACACAGCATGGGAAGAGCTTAGCTATGGATGTGTGGATCAAAGCTAGAATTAGATCCCTCTATTGCTTTTAAAGCTCAGTTTATCTCGCTTCTGACTGATTGGAAACAACAACAGTATCCAATCAAATTAACAAGGGATCTGTGACGCGCCCTTGGACCATTAAATTAGCATTTTAACTACCGTATTTGCATTTAAACAGGCACGGTGGATAATTTCGAAAAAGCCATTTGATATGTTGAAGCATATCGCCCAAAGATCATTCAACCGAAGTTTCACTGAAATTGGGCCATTAATTAAGGAGTAACCTTTTAACCATAATACCACTCTGAAGTTAATATTCAATCTTTTTCTATGTCAATAACAATGAAACCGGTGTACATTTTTCAACAATTTTGGTGAATTATGTTTCTGTCTATGCCAACATCTTACACCAAATTTGTTGGAAAAATTAACACCAAATGTTGACATCAGAGTGGCAGGGACCGACATACCCATTCCACAATTAGCCAAATGATAGTAAAATTGAGATCTGGCTAACAAAAAGCAGGATTGGCTAAATAGTTGGCTAATGACTAACATCATATTATACATAATTTTCAAGCAGGGACTCATTACAATTAAATTTGAAGACCATTGTAAGATAAATTATGTATGTAACTAGTATTTACATGTATATACCAAATAAACCCGGACATCCTAATATCTCGGATCAAACGCACCATTATAGGCCAGCTGTTGAATATTTTGAAACTAATTTGACTGGAAGCTGTTGCTGCCTTGGCCAGAAACAGCTTCCAGGCAAATTAGTTTCAAAATATTCAACATAATCTTGTACCTGGTATGTATCGTTCAGCTCACTTGGTGGTGATGGATAGTAGACATTGGAATCCATTACCTAAAATAGTTAAGATTTTGGCTTAAAGGCTGGTAGTTGGCTAATCAATTGGTTAATAATTTATGAAAGCCAAGTATGTCCCCATGTGGTAAGGGTTAAATGGTTTTGGAACATTTTCAAACACTCTAAGACGTCAGCCAAAAAATCAACCGACTAAAAATTATGAATTATATAAAGGTTCTAGATTCTACACCTATAGAATCCGTCCAGCCAAATTTGCATAAAATCCACCAAGCCGTTAAGGAGATACGTATTTACAAGTTCTGGTAAAACTTTCATAAAATCTATGATTTTCGCCCCAAAACTCGGCGAAGAAAAATTCTGAAGAGAAGATATGGAGCCGACCATGACAGGGTCATTCTAAACACATTTTGTTGAAATCTGTCAAGCAGCTCAGAAGAAACGTTTTGACAATTTCAGTACATTTTTAATAAAGTCTAAGATTTTCACCCAAAAAATTGACCAACCAAAATTGGGAATATAATTTCTAGAACCTACTTTGCTAGGGTCCGTCCAGCCAATAAGGGTTAAAATCCGCCGAGCGGTTTCTACCCGAAAAATTGACCAATCAAAATTCTGTGTACAGGTTGTTAAGCCTACACCCTAGGGCCCCTGCAGCCAAATTAGGTTGAAATCCGCCAAGCCAATCCAACAGACAGACGGGGCGCCATGACATAAGCTCACTTGACTTTTCAGGGCAGGTGAGCTAATAATAAGATGTATGCACATAGCAGGTCATCTGTCCAGCTATCAGTTAATGAGGAAGAGGATTTTAAACAAAATGTTGCCAGACAGACAGACAGACGACGGACAGTCGACAAGGCATAAGGTCACTTGGCCTAAGAGTACATAGCAGCTCACCTGCACGCCTTGAGACTGGAATTTCAGGGTTAACCCATTAACACTCAAGGTGGGAGAGACAGTCATTTCAGTGATAAATTTTCAAAAATAATTTCCTGGTCTGCATACGTGAGCACTTGGTATGAGAAAATTTAAAATTTCAAAAATGACATCTGCAGTGGTCTTGAGAAAGAAGATAATATTTTAGATAATTTACCAGTGCAATGAATGAATTGATAAGCAAGCCAGTCATTCCAGTGATAATTTTTACGAGCTGATCATCTCATAACCTGTAAATTGACATGGACTAAGAAAAAATTCGATTTTTTACCGACCTCAACTACTAAATATTCAAACAGTTGAAAAAGTCATCATAAATTTGCTTAAAGAATCAAATTCTCTCTCGCATGGGAATATGTACTAAAGCTATCCAGATATTCCATCATAGAGCAATATTTTGACTAATTTTATGTAACTGAGACAATCCAGACTGATCCCGAATATGGTTTTGCTGTCTACAACAGAAACTGACAATGTCCAGAAATGTTCAACAGAATCCTCTGTTTGAAGACAGGAAAATGTATGCACGCATACATAGAATTATATTTATTTTCATACCATCCTGCATTTTAAAGTTATCTATACAATAGCACATTTTTACTAATCTTAACTTAAAATATTTGTAATGCTAAAAAGGCAGATAACTCTAGTGGACAGATATATTGACATGCAATCAGGCTTGCCACAAAGAAGATATATTAGCATAACAAATCTGACACTAATCCACAGACATGGTCTCGGTGAATACAAGCAAAGCGTAATTCGTATTTCTTATCTGCTAAAACAACCTTTTAGGCCATCAACAAATTGTCAAATCTGTCAATAGGTTTATGGAGGATCCGATGGAAGAATTGAAAATTGGCTAAGCTCATTAAAGGTGAGAACTAATAAAATAAGAAATAATCATTATTTTAAACATTTTAATGGTTAAGATTTGTCATGAAAATTTTAATCTTTGCTTAGTAACTGTCCATTTCCCAAGACAACTACACAGGCTGGTTTTGTCCGGGTTGAACATTAAAGAGTTAACAAATTACTGGCTGCTATTCAAATCATTTTCGGAACATTCAACAGCTTCCAAGCACGTAACACTTTAATGGTCAGCATTTGTCAAGAATATTTAATTTCTGCTTAGAGAATACCCATTTGCCAACATTGCCAATAAGGCTATTTTTGAAATTTACTCGTGGAATGACTGTCTCGTGTACTGAACCAATCACTCAGTCCAGTGGTAATCTTTAAATGATAAATAGCATTGACCTCATTCTGCAAATGCAGACTTTCTATGAAGAAGTCAGCCAAACCAGCCTCTGCAGTATGCTTGAATGTCCATAATTCTGCAAACCAAGAGACCTTTTTTGAAAATTCACCACTGGAATGACTAGCTCGATAAGCAAGCCAGCCATTCCAGTGACAATTTTTCTAAAATACACCTTGACCTGCAAATGGTCATTAAATAAGCAAATTATTTGATATTTTTTACCCAATTTAGCCATTAAAAGGTTGATTTGCTTAACTCCTTGAAATAATAACTTAACTCTAACACTAAACGCTAAAACTGAAAAATAATCAACTATCATGACTATATATACTTACTTTATTACTTTCATCTAACAAAATTCACATTTACAGTAGCATTTATGTTTAAAACTCATAGAATGCAATACGAACACGTATTTACACTATCATTTGTGTTGAATGAAATTTGATTAGGCTCTCATGGCTGGGTTAATGGTGTGATCTGATAAGAGTGTCTTGTACATTATCATCTATATCAATATGTATGTGGCTCTGTCTATCTACACATAGAGTATCTATCTGTTCAGTGTGTCATATCATGACACACACTGATTTGACATAGTCTGCAGATTTCTAAATTTGAGAATGCTACTTGTAAATTGGGTAATCTGATAACGCACATGGATTCATTTTAATCGACACAGGTTTTTTTAAAAGTGCTTATCTTTTTAAGCCATGAATAAATATTCAGTCCATCTTGCATCTCATCATGCTCGTTGTAAGACTGACTCTGCTTCAGTAGGCTTTGGCTCACAATGGCACCTGCAAAATAAAAGACAGTTGTTTTTAATGGTCCAGTCAATCAGAAACTGCCTTTGTAGTGATCCTGAGAAATGCCTATACATGTTAAGAGGATATTTTAGAAAATTTACCACTGGAATGGCTGGTTAGAGAACAGAGCCAGTCAGCCCAGTGGAAAATTTTCTAAAATACTATTCTCTTTAAAATAACCTTTATGACTCTGATGTCAATATTCTATTGTTTGCTATGTCACTAGGAAAGAAACTGCTGTAGGCTACATTTTTTCAACCACAGTAACATATTCCATCAAATTATTTGTAAAATTAACCACCATCTTTAAATTTAATTTAATTTGAACTGTAAATTTTGACATCAGAGTGGTAAAGGTTATTGATCTTGGTCTACAAAGTGCAAATTGGCATTCAATAATCAAACTTTCTGATTTTCTAAACTATTCTTGAGCATTAACGATTAACCCTTTAAGACTTAAATTTTTTCTCAAAGACAATGTCAATTTGCATTCAGCTGGAAACCTGAGTGATATAATTTGTATCAAAATATTTAAATTAATAAAAGGTTATGTTGAATATTTTGAGGCTAAATGTACCTGGAAAGTGTTACTTTCTAACATGTCCAAGAACAGTTTCATATGTGACCAAAGGCTTCCAGCCAAATTGGCTTCAGAACATTCAACAATTTACCTACATGTATATTAAATACTTTAAAATTGAGAATATGAGGCAATGACAAATTTAGCCAGATTATACCATATAAAATCATGCATTTATATGGATCCTATGTTTTTCAGCTGTAATTAATTCATCTTAAATCTCTTGAAACAATATTAGAAATTAGGAAACTGTTTGACATGTCTTTATTGTTGAACAATTCAAGCAACAAATTGCAAATTAGCAACACCTAAATAAAAGATATTCCACAGGATACATATGCGGGTCAGGAGCACCTAATTATCAATCAAAGAATTAGGCAATTTTGTTTTCAATTGTCTATATTTCAACTTCACTCATTATTTGGCTGTCAATTTGAATTGCATTCAACTGACTTCATTCCATGTAGGAGTCATTGACAGATTGAGCGAGGGACTGAATTAGAACTGTTGTGGAACAAATGTGTATGTCTACATCATATTTTTGAACCTGCTACATCTAAATCTTACTGAGACAGCCTGTTTGGGAAGTGGGAACCTCAGTGTTAATTAAAATGTCTGCCATTTTCTATGGTATTAAATTAGTAACCATTAGCTATCTACTATCTACAGTGATCTTGTGAAATATTCATATGCAGAGCAAGAGAATACTACTTTTGAATACTTGGTACTGGAGTGACTGGCTAAAAAACTGAGCTAGTCATTCCAGTGGTAAATTTTCAAAAAGTAATCTCATCTGGAAACAGACATTTTCTTTTCATAAAAATGAAATCTTCTAGAAGTAATTTAAGAATTAGAGGGTTATGCATAGGCTCATAATGTCTAATTGACATAACCAGGACTTATGCATATATTATGCTTTTATAGGTCATGGAAAGGCATGTAAAAGTCATGGAATTTCACAGAGTGACCTAGATGATGTCTGTAAACGAGAAACCTTTGAAATCTGGATGCGCTCAGATAGCATCTCATGCATTTTATCTTTGTCATAGAAATTAAATTGTAATAACATACTTTTTCACAGTAATGTTTTTGTGATTTTCATGACTTTTTCATGACCTAATATAAGGGTGGTGATATGGGGGTGGGCGGCAGGGGAATAGCCCACCAGGTTTTGCCTTTCCCATAGTTTATCCTTATAGCGCCCACCTAGGTTTTTCGTACCATCCATATTTCAGCACACACACACCCGGGTCCAAGTATCTTTCTAAGTTCCTACACCCTGATTAGTCTAAATGAGAAGCAATCGATATGCTTTCTGCGAAATGAAGATTGTATTGAATACTCACATGGTCAAACACCATAGCAAACAGTATTCTTCTATGATCGATTAACTTCCATTTCTGAAGCTTGAGTTCTCTTCATAACAAAGGGCAAGCCTCAGCAACAGCTGCTGAAAACAATAGCAAAGTACGAAAACAGGTGATGTAGCGTGAATATTGTCGGTCATTTATTATATTCACACCTTTCTGCATTTTTCTGAAAGCGCTTTGTTAGTGTTAGTTGCACAGTTGTCCAAGACGTGTAAAATCCTCAGAGGAAATTATTAGAGATAAATATAGAGACTTGAAAATAACATGTTTTCGTAAATGTCGCAGAATCTCGCAAATTCTCGCTACTGTAAAGCGAGACTTTGAAATAGAATTTCGGGACTTACACACTTTCGCCTAACTTAGGCATGGGTCTTATGTGGCGTAAGTTACGACCGTATTTAGGCATCCACATAAGTTACGCACCTTTCGTTAATACGGAATTACGTCCATGTTTGGACTTAAGTATAGTTTACGCACCTTTGTGGACGTAAGTGCCATTCGTGAATACGGTCCCTGGCGTATCCCCCATCTCCATGCTTATCATAGGACCGGGGTTATCAGCCCAGACAGTTACCACATAATGGTCAAATGTACAAAATGGAAATGTTAGTGAAAATGTCAATGGTTAATGATAGATATTCAGGTATAATTCTGGTAATTACTTCCCTTGACTTCGTAAATCAAACGATAGATTAAATAAATGTGTCAAACCTGTTTGTACCGTACGATGTCGCTTTGCATGGTATTTCATAATAATACTATTTATGTGTGTATGTGTTATAATCTTTAAGGCGTTTATTTGCTAGTTCACAATGCTAGGGTATAAACTCCTGGCCTTTGTGGTTTCTGTTGAATTCTTGTGAATTCTTGTGACATAAGTTTGTGCATTAGCTTGTCTCTCTCTCTTTCTCTCTCTCTCTCTCTGTGTGCGCGCGCGTGCGTGCGTGCGTGCGTGCGTGCGTGTGTCCGTGCGTGCGTGCGTGCGTGCGTGCGTGCGTGTGTGTATTGATCGTTGTCTCTCGATTTTATCTCATGTTGAAGATGGCATGTACTGTTCTTGTCCGTGGCTGTTCTGTTGCTTCTCATGATTGGGCGTGAGGGATGGCAAGGGCCAAACCTGGACCTAATGGGGTGGGAAAGGGGGTGGGTAGGTGGGGGATGGGGTTGGGGTGGGGGTGCGGTCATATGACCTGATGTACCCTATGGGGGAGGCTTTAGGTCAGAAACCTCTCGGCCCCTGGGGGTGCGGGGAGGGTTGGGTGTGGGGTCTTTAGGGTCCTGGGACCCATTTGCCCTTCTGGCCGTCATCCGAAGCAGGTACCAGCGTGCACTTCTTTGATTGTTATTGTTTGGGCAACCTGTATGGTGACTGCGTCCGTCCGAGGACGAACGCAATCAGCCATCCGGGTTGCATCCCTCCCTAGACCCATTGAAAATGTCCGAAAGATTCTAATTCTAGCAATTTTGTTTTGATTATGTAATCCGTATGTTGCTTGATTCCGTCCGAGGACGAATCCATTCAGCATCCGGTTTACTTTGAGTATGCCGAATATTTTTGCCTACCTAGCCCTAACTCACATTCACACAGTGATGAGCACTGTATGACGGGACCTCAGTTTAAAGTCCCATCCGAGAAGACTGAGCAAGTTGACCAAGTACATTGCTTAAGCGTACTCCAGCAGGCTGCTGTAGCCAGAAATGTCCGTCCGTCTGTCCATTTGTTGATCGGGTTCTCAGTCCGTTTGACGGACAAACATACCTACCATCAGACCACGAATTACATGGACACACGTCCATATCCCTCGTGGTCCGTCGGCAGACAAGCTCGTCTGTTGTTCTGTTGGTCAGTTGTCCATCCTGGTCCTCCATCTGTCTCTCTGCCAGCCTGTCATTGTTGGGTTCGTTGCCGCATCGGGGTACCGGCTCTGGCTCTGAAAGAAAAAGAGAGAACAAAAGAAAACAAACAAATAAACAAACAGATGTTTCGAGCATGTACTCACGTACTCTCGCTCATCAATTCATGACACAGGCACGCACGCGTATGGCAATTATATTTTGCTTATAAGTGTTTGCAAGCTCGTTTGACCGTTTACGACCACAGCTTATCGATACGCATGACTAAGACTGATGTGGTGTAATTTAGCGCTAACATTTACTGGTCAAATTTGTAAGTTTGTTCAATGCAATTAATTCGTGGTTGACCTGTCGTTCACGCATCGCTATTTAATGTCTTCTATAGGGTCAAGATTGAAATTTCCCTCTCTCAGCGTATTGATGAGTTCCTTTCTAATGCCTGTATATTCAGTGCACCGTAGGAAGAAATGGTCTAGCGTTTCGGTCTCCTAGCAAGCATCACATTGGTCTGTGTCTGACAGGTCGTATCTGGTTAACGCTGATCCAACTCATTCTGATGTGGCATAATGCAATGTCGCCTTGGCGTCCTGGGATGTGGTTTTGGTATTTGCGTTTGACTTGAGGGACGATTTTGAACAGGAATCTGCCAGTTGTGCCATCCTCCCATTGATTTTGCCATTTGCTGTTGATGTGCCTTTTGACTAGGGCGTTCGCCTCGGACTTTGAGAGTCCTATGCTGGTCCTAGTTCCATCTTTGAGCGCTTGTTTGGTTGCCTCGTCGGCCTGCTCATTGCCTTTGATGTCAACGTGGCTTGGGACCCAGTTGTCAGTCACCACAGTTGCATACAGGTGCCGGATTTCCTTGATTAGGTTGGCCCTGCTCTTGCTGCTGCTAGATTTGAAGCTCTTCGCCAAGCCTAGTGAGTCTGTGAGAATAACGTATTTGCCTGAATTTGCTGTTTTAATCCATTCTAGAGCCTTTTTAATTGCCACCAGTTCGGCTGTATATATCAACAGGTGATTCGGAAGTTTGGGCATTTTGGAGGCGTCAGTATAGATTTTCCTGTGCTCCTTCCTTCTGTTGTCGATGTTTTCCAGAGCGTAGCTCCCGATTAGCGCCGGCGGGTCTTTCTTGCTTATCTGTGAGGATAGGCTGTCATGCGCCTTGATCTGCGGTAGTAGCCATGGCGGGTCAGGAGCCGGCCTTGAGCTTCCTATTTCGACGTTTACCAGTTTAGTGGCGCTGGCGAGCTCTGTCATTAGCAGGCCTGATGGTTTGGTCTTTTTTGCCATTTTGTGTCTTAGGTACTCCTTGCATGGAAGATATGTGTCCTTGGTAGGGTGGGTAGACGCAGAGCTTTGTAGGTATGTCCAGAATTTGAGAAGACGTTCCTCACATCGCAGATCTAGTGGTATTTCTCCGCACTCTACATTGATTGCGTCTCGAGGACTGCTCTGTGAGGCACCACAGCAAATGCGCAGGCATTTTGATTGGAGGGTGTCAATGGTTCCTAACGGTGACTTGCTCGCCTAATACTATTTATGACAAATTGACATCATTCATAGGAGATTGCCAAATTCTTATGTTGGGTGTCACAGGACATATAGAACATGTGTTACATGATAGCAACATTTATAGGGGGAGTTAATATTTAGACCACATAATTGCTTTCAGATGAAGGACTGCTTAATAAAGAATACACCCCATTGCGGTATTCCTAATATGGACAAAACTTAATCTATTACATACGGTGCCTCCCTTAAGGAATGGTGATTTTTTTTAAAATGCTATCGTCCAAACTAATTATCAAATAGACGTACATTGAAATATTCATTTTAGATAACAAACAGTAGGGTAAGCCCAACAACCATAAACCAGCTGTAATTGTGCCACTGTTATGCTAATGTTGACCCACCATAGATACATAGCATTTATAACATATATATATATATATATATATATATATATATATATATATATATATATATATATATATATATATATATATATATATATATATATATATATATATATATATATATATATATATATATATATATATATACATATAAATATATATATATATAATGGCTTTACCCAACCACTGTAACCCAACTGTAATTTTGCCACTAGTATGCCAATGTCGACTCAACACTTTATTGCCAGCGGCAACGATGCCCACCAATAGCCAACATTGTCCCAATCCCCCCATTGCCAACAGCGACCATGGCAAGCAATTTACAACCTTGTTCCAATGTAGTAATGTTATCTCGAACGCTGAATTCTCAGTATCCCAATTTTAACGTAATTATGCAGCTAACCAATTGAAAGTGTTGAAACTACTTTGAATAGGTGCTGTTGCTGCATATGGAAGCAACAGTGCCCAGTCAAATTAGTTTCAATATAGTCAACAGAATTGTAATTAACTAATAAATTAATCAAAGACATAAAATTCGTACTCTTAAGTGGCTCCCCTCAACTTTATGTCAAGTGTGATCTTGTCAAATCAGATTCTTCCATTCTACTATAGTATGTGCTAATGGTATAACGGTGTTCCTAACAAAACGTAGCAGTTTATATCATCTGTTAAGATACTTTGAACACATTGACTAGAAAGTTGCTTTCATTGTTATTAATCGTGGTATATACATGTTGTATTGAACAGCACGTCATGGCTGATGGAGGTGATTTATCCTATGATACTGCCAGTGAAAGCACATTTCTTGCAGCATGTAATACTCAGGTAACACCAAGCACACTCACAATAATGGATGGATAGATGTTTGCTGTTGTTCAGTTGGTTTTATTGGCCGATCACACCGAGGTGTATATTGAACCATGGCACTATCGTCTCAGAGGTGCTTCCAAGAAGTGTTGCTCGGTCGACAACTTCACGTCCCTCTGCAAGGATGTGTCATGTGAATGACAGGTAGGAGGAATCAGTGCTCGTGAAGGAGATTGCCTATGTTTCCACCAATTCTGGTAAGCGGGATTTGAACCCCGCCCGCCAGACTACCAAACGACTTCGCCACCACCACTGCCAATCGCCCCGCCCCTAGAATCGACTTTAAACTACGCCTCACCCATTTATACTTATTCTCCGCTCACTTTCTAAGGTTGTTGAAACAGAGTTATATCATTTGCAATCTGAAATCCCAAATTTTAATCAACAGCTTCCAGTCAAATTAGTTTCAAAATACTCAACATAATGTGTATTACATTGTAAATTCACCAACATACACAATTCGCAAACAAGGAACGTCGTTTTCGAATTACATGACGGATTTAAAGGTCATTATGATTGTGGCGTCATATTCATATTGACGCAATGTATGAATCCGATCTGCCACTCCGGTATATAACTTCATTGGGCGATGAAAAAAACCACAATGAGTGTTTAACACACCTTCGGTAAGGCTCTGAAGAACGCTAGAGATTATATCTGCAGTCGAAGCGACCGATCATGATGAAGCGAGTTGCTGAATCCTGACTGAGTGCTGATAATGCGATCCAAGAATTTACTGAATGCTGTTAATGTGATCAACGAAGTTATACGATAGGCCCTACTGACTGAATGCTGATAATGTGATCCACGAAGTTATATGATTCGATCCAACTGATGAACGTATGATTCAATGAGAAATGTACGAAATTACTGGTGCGATGGCACGAGTACATGGTGGCCTACTGGTTTAATACCATACAAACGAATACTGGTTCCGACGATTACAGTAGCCCGATAATAATAATCCGATGAGAGTGATCCGATATTGACCCGATAATGACACGAATGGTTCCCGAGGTGCAGGATAGATGCCGATACGATGAAGAGCTGAATATCGAAAACTAGTTCCGAGGTGCCGAATATGAGTACCAGCTCCGGCGATCAAAATGACAGGTTTATCCATGCTACTTGCTGATCCCCGATAAAATTAGTAAATTAACCACACGATCTGGTCTCGAAATACTATATTTTTAACAAAACTGGAGACATTACAGAATTTTATTTTTTTCAAATCTCGCGACTACCTTGCCATGGTTGAAGACACGATACATCTTACTGAACACGTTTACTAAACGTTCCACCCGGATAATATGCACAATTATAAAATAGTCCTTCAGAACACTCATAATAAATTATGTAGCATGTTTTTACCCATCAGGAAATAGTCCGTGAATTGTACGAAGATTATGTCTTTGATTGATTTACTATTTAATAAACAGTATGTTGAATATTTTGAAAATAATTTGACTGGGCTATGTTGTTACCATAGTCAGCAACATCACCCAGTCAAATTAGTTTCAAAATATTCAACAACTTACCAATACAGTTACCTTTGAATGGACCTATCCATTTTTAGCCATGGCCTGCCCATTTCTAGCTAAGCTCCACCCACACCTCGCTTCTGTTGGGATCCGTGGATCTCTGAACTCCATGACTATCAGTTTCCAGAAAACTATGCAAGTAAGCTGTTGAATATTTAGAAACTAATTTGACTGGGTGCTGTTGCTGCTTATGGCAGCAACCACGCCCAGCCAAATTAGTTTCAAAATATTTAACAGCATGTTTATTATACAGTAGAGACATACAATTCGTACAGCGTGTTAGATTATTAAGAGTTACAGACGGGTCTAATAGAATCATGTATGACGTAATGATTATGACATCATCCTAACCCCCCCCCCCCCACCACCCCTCACACACACCGCCCACCCCTCTTAGCTGACGTCATATGACGTCAAATCATCGATGGATACTCTGGAAAGGTAAAATAGGATTCTGAAACTGCAGGGTTAAAAATACATACGCAGATTCAAACCCGCACACAGCGTGGGGGGGGGGGAGAGATTAGCTAGAGATGGCTGGGTCATAGGTAGCCATCTGAAATAGACCTCTCTATTGATTATGACGCTACCGTAACACGGCTGTCGTGGAGGGGTGTATCATGGATGAGGGTGGGGATGTATGTCACGAGCAGTTGCTCCTGTGATGCGTCAGTGCTCAATATTATGTAATCAAGTGTGAGTTACCATAGTGACGAAGTAGATGAATTAAAAATGTCAAAAGTCTTGACAGACCGACAACTGATGATGGCAGTGATGAGGACGATGCTGTTGATGATTGTGCTGATGACGACGACAACGGTGATAACGACAGCGGCGGTGATGATAGTGATGAAAATGTACCATTGTGTGCCCTGATGCTGCTAGTATTGCTCGGTAGAAAAAGAACACATATATGCAGGTTTGTTGTTCGGTCTGCATATCTCGAATCAATGAGATTACCGATTAAATAAAGTAACACAATCCCTTTTTTCGCTAAATGCGAGCGAAATTTTAAACACCAACATGTTTCAGTCAGATTGTTTTCAAAACAGGCCTAATCAACAAAATAGTAAACTCGATCGCTTGTTTGAGGGCGAGTTACTGTTAATGTTATCGAGTGCCAATAAATAACAACAGATATGGGATACTCTTTGATTTTCTGTGCTATTTACGCAACATGCCATGTCCTTGTGGCTATAGTTTGCTAAATTATTTGACTCGGACAAGGGATCGTATGTTAGCTTCTTGAAAATATCACCGAAATAACAAATATCCCATTACGTTTGCAAACGCTTCTATTTTGTTGATGCACAGGAAATTTAAACAGCTGAATTCTATCCACTTCATGCGGTGAACAATAGGGGAATCCATTTATATCTAGGCTCCGCCAATTTCTAGCTAAGTTACCCCACGCATTTCTCGGTCGAACCCTGACTTTCCACAATCCTAATATCAAGGTAAGCTGCTGAATATTTTGAACCCAATTTAACTGGGTGCATATTCGACTCAAATTACTTTCAAAGTATTCAACGTAGGTTTTAATACATAGTAAAGGCATACAATTCGTGCATTTGACGGACTATTCAAAGTTCCTGACGGAGCTAGATACGTCATTCATTACGCCAAGTCTACATGTGACGTAATTGATTATGCCGTCATGTACGATAGGATCTCTCTATTTCTAACTTACACTGCCCGAGGTCGATTTTAGCGCTATGATATAGGCGTATCGTGTTCACTTTGGGGAAAAGAATGTTACCTGCGGGCTCTTGCTACTATATTATGTACAACACAGTGATGTAACACCATTTCTCCTAATGGACCTTTACACTTTAACCATCCATCATATGACGTCATGAATGACGTAGATAAGTACGTCACGAACGCACATTTGAAGACGGACTATGCATTGTTGCACGGATTGTGTGTCTACTATTTAATAAATATTCTGTTGAACAGCAGCAACAGCACCCAGTCAAATTAGTTCCAAAATATTCAACAGCTTACATGTACAGTTTTAAGGAAATTGATCGTCAGGGCGCTCGGCGAATCGATCAATCTCAACACCGCGAAGTGTGGGTGGAGCTTAGCTTGAGATGGGCGGGGCATAGCTAAAATTGGAAAGGTACATTGAACATTCACCTATTAGCGTGCCTGAAGATTTCCTGGCAACCTAGCATAACGATTCACGCCATGTAGTCCCACGTAAGAGTATTGAAAATCAATGCGGCGGGGGGGGGGGGGGGGTAAAGTGAAATAAGTTGACATTGGGTTTACATTGTGTTTTGCAGATCTTCCATTCTAATGGCACTACGAACCACTATGGCAACCATGTCCTTCTTGGTAGCCTTGGCTATGTTACAGATATTCTGCCACGCCGTACCGATGAACTCAGGCAAGATGAGCGCCAACCACGGAGAACGAAATCAAACACTATTCTTAGATGGGCGGAATGAAACATTTCCTGACTGGGAACACCGTAGAGAGGGTGAACATGGCCGCATGGCGAGACGTTTACACATTGTTTTGGAAATATTGCGTTTACAGCAAGGTCAGATGCGTGTGGGAAACGGTCCAATGCCACGTCACAATAAAACACTGGACGGTAACACGACGTGTGAAGAATGGCGTCATGAACTGATGCACAGATTGCACAGATTGGCGATACGTCTGATACATGCTCGTGTGGGTCAGTTTAACCATCCAACTGCTTCACATAATCGTATATAATCGTAATGAGAAGAGTCGTCCTCAGTAAAAACTGTCTTCTAAAAGGTGAGAACAACGGTAGCTTTCCACGTGATGACATGCCGCATGGGGAAATGAACCGCACACGGGGACCCATAGATGATTACATTAATGGTACTGGCCCGCATCACACTAGAGCACGTGGAGCGCGTGGCTGGGAACAGAACGTATTCCGGCTCTTAGTAGATCTGGCTATGCGGGAACCAGGCCACCAGATTAATGGAAGCCGCGGCAAATCCGGAGAACTGAATGAAACCAGACCTGAGGTACGCAGTTGCACTGCTGATACCAATGAGGACAAGGATGGTGATAATCTCAATGTGAAACCTGATGCACTCAAACATGACTGGAGAAAACGACTTGTATATCTCTTGCGCAGACTGGCTGTTCATGGACAGAGATGGGGTGAAGCACGTCGCAGGCCAACAGGTGAGCTTGGTGAAGAAGGGCAACGAGGGCTAGCTGAGCTGCGAGGGGACAGAACACGACCAGCAACTGACGGTGGCGAGGAAACAGGCGGGCGACGAGGGGGGAAAACTCAACCAGAAGTTGCCCCTGAAGAAGAAAGAACCAGACCAACAGGCGGGCGAAGAGGGGAGAGAACTCGACCAACAGGTAGACCTGGAGCAGAACGAATCGGTGGTCGTCGAGACTAGAAATAAGGACAGATGCATAATCGTTCGTACAACAACACCACCACTACCACCACCACCAACAACAACAACAACGTCAGAAACAACAACAACAACAACAACAACAACAACAACAACAACAACAACAACGACGACGACGATGACGACGACGACGACGACACCCTTTTGACTCTCGAGTTCTCCCATTGTTGTTACTTCCATTTCGGTTGGGTTTGAAAGGACCGTTATGAAAATTAACTTGTTTTGTTGTAAATGTAATGGATAAGTTAATGACGAAACGGCATAGTGTGTTGATTAAAGCTAATTTTAAATTGTTTGCAGATATGTTTACGCTTATCTATAATGGACCGTTCCAGTTTATCCATCAACCGTATGACGTCATAATCAACTACGTGACATGTAGGATGACGTCATAATCAATGGTGCCATGGATGGCGTATGTAAGTTCGTCACGAACGCTTAATGGACCTTTCCGTTTTCATCTATGCCCCGCCCATCTCTAGCTAAGCTCCACCCACACTCTGTTGGGATCGATCGATCTCTGAACTCCCTAACACAATTTTCAGAACACTATACAGGTAAGCTATTGAATATTTTTAAACTAATTTGACTGGCTGCTGTTGCTGCCTATTGTAGCAACGGCGCCCAGTCAAATTAGTTTCAAAATATTCGACAGTATGTTTATTAAATAGTAGAGACATACAATTCGTACAACGTGTCGGACTAGTGAGAGTTAAAGACGGGCCTAATAGAATCATTCATGACGTAGAGATTATGAAGTCATCCTACACGCCGCTTAGCTGAGTATGATGTCATATGACGTCATATCATCGAGGGATACTCTGGAAAGGTGAATCGTTGACTGACCAAGCGTTGTTCTACGAATTATATGTCTTTACTATTTAATAAACATTATGTTGAATATTTTGAAAACTAATTTGTCTGGGCGCTTTTGCTGCCATACCAAAGAGGCGCAATCTACCATAGCAAGCGAGCTGCATAGCCCCAATAATCCATTAAATGCTGGTATCTCAATTTCAGGAGGACTATACAGGAAAGATGTTTAATATTTTGAAACTAATTCGACTGACCCCTGTTACTGCCATATGCTCCCAGTCATATTAGTTCAAAATATTCAACAGACTGTTTATTATATTATAAATTCATCAAAGCCATATAATTTGTACACTTCGTGCCGAACTTTTCTATTTTCGTGACGCAGTTTACGTCAATATGATGGGACCCTAAGTTGATTATGACGTAAGGTATTTGAGCCACACATCGGATCGCTACAGTAAGTGATTGGCTGTGCCGAACCAATCAGTCGGATGCGATGAGGAGAAACATGGCTAGAAATATGTCATCAGATGACTTGCTTGAAAGCAAAATTCAAACGAAACAATTAACAATAGAGTGATCCGCGCTGTCACTCAAGTTTCTGTCGTCATAATCAAATACGCTGCTCACTGACGTTACAACCAAAATGAAGTATCGTCTTCAAGAAAATCGAAATATCAATCATTTAGACGTACGAATTGTATGTCGTTGATGACTACAATTTATTAAAAAGGTATGTTGAATATTTTGAAGCTAATTTGAATGGGAGCCGGCTCCTTGCCAAATTAGTTTCAAAATATCCAACATAATATTGCTAACGTATGTCATTGATGACTAAAATTTATTAAACATTCTCTTGAATGTTATAAAACTAATTCAACTAGAAGCTGTTCCTGCAAAATTGAGCAACAGCTCCCGATTGAATTAGTTTCAAAACATTCAATTAAATATTCCTAACATCCTAAAGCCCATCTCGTTTTGAGCACGTAAGGGTTAATTTGTTAAGCAGTCACCTGCCATTAGGGACCAATTGATGGACCGTGTACAGTGTCCGTCATATACCCGTCTAAATGTGTTAAGTCGGAAGCCTATGCATATTATTCACGAATATGACGCAGAAGCACAGTTTTAATAATACACCATCCCTTATGCTAGTAGATTAGATTTTTTTATTTCAAAATATGCATACTATGGCATATAATTATATTTTTGAACATATATATGTCAACCCGTTTTATTTTGATATTGGTGATAATGTCAAGTCCAAATATATAATATTTGGGTGCTGAATGATTTTGCTGTAGGCGCAACGCAAGACACGTGGCTTAGTTATTGGTCAATGAAATGATAGCTGATCATACGAAGCTATACGTAAATGATATAACCAAACCGTCTTGAAAGTAGCTCAAGGGAGTGAACTCCAATGCAACTGAAATGTCGTGATAATATTTTATAATCATCTGCCCGATTATTTGACTGGCATGAGCATATCAAGGGAGGTAACCTTTAAGCGTTTGGAACCAGTAATGCGGTAGTTAATTCATTGGCCTTGATTTGTCGACTGTTATTGGTAAATAATAGTCTACTACCGTCATTTTGAAATTTTGTTTCTATTTTCGACATGAATTAAGAAGCAGATGTTTATTGCCCGTATTTGTTTATGATTTACCAAAAGATTATATAAATTAGATTCTGCAGCCGGTTCTAGTCAATGCATTTCCCAGTTTTAGCTATGCCCCGCCCATCCCCAGCTAAGTTCCTCCCATTCGTGCTCGTGTTGGGATCGATCGGTCCCTGAACTTCTTGACTATCATTTTCCAGAAAACTATACGGGGAAACCTGTTGCATATTTTGAAACTAATTTGACTGGGTGCTGTTGCTGCATAAGGCAGCAACAGCGACCAATCAAATTAGTTTCAAAATATTCAACAGAATGTTTGTAAATGGTAAAGACATACAATCCGTACAACGCGCCGCCCGTAGTATATCGTCCTACCTGTATAATTTATTATTTGTTCTGCTCGATTGTGAATTGTTAATCTGATACCTATCGTGTTCCGGATCGTGTGGTGACATTGGACTAAATGTGAACTGTCAAAACCGACAGTCATACGAACAGCCAAGCAAAGGTTTTCGGCGATAAGTTATATAATGTGAACAGTATGCATATACCTGAACCCTTTTACACTCGTATCAGCCAAAAACAGATTCTCCAGTGGTATTGAGAAATGCCCATTTGCAGACCAAGAGAAGACTATTTTTGAAAATGTTACCACTGGAATGACTGGCTCGATAACAGACCCAGTCATTCCAGTGCTAAACTTTCAAAAATTGTCTTCTCTTACTCTGCAAAATTGAGATTTTCTTTGAAAGAATTGAAATATTCTTGAACAGATTCAAGGCTTAAAAGATTAACCCATTCATGGAGAATCCCGCCGAAAACCGGTCTCTGAGGTGGTCTATATACCCATCTTCAGGGTAATGGAATATTAGTTTTTTGAAATTTTATTACTGTTAATACATGACTCGATAAACTAGCCGGTGATTCGAGTTATAAAATTTCAAAAATAGTCGTCGCTTTGTACGCAAATGGACGTTCAATGTGCAAATATATTATTTTTCTTGACAAAATTAAAGGGATGCTAATCCCATCTCAAATGCTGTATTGCACCGATACATTAAGGTTTATAGATTCCTTATCGTTCATATCCTGTCACATTCCCTTATCTGTATCACAATTATCTGCTTTGAAATATCGAGTAAATGTCGAATAGTGATCGTCACTATTTTGTTTCCTCAAACGATAGTGTGTGATGTCATGCAAGTGCCAATGCACTACATTCTTTATTATGTAGTACTCATACCATTGCATATTTTTAAACTAATTTAACTGGAAGTTGTTGCCGCCAATTGTTTCAAAATATGCAACAGCTTACCTGTATGATTACTTTTATATCACACAGCCAAACTATAGCTGGCACCTCCGTGACTGAGCGTATATACCGAGGCAGGCAGGCTAAGTTTTTTCTGATTAATGGAAAAGTAAATCTTGACAGCCATCATAGGCTGTAGAAACGTATCAGCATTTAGTTACTAAAGCCCAAATATGTTTCGTTGTCGCATGACAAAAAGTTAAAATGGCCAATGGATGGATTATGTATGGCAAATCCTACGTGACGGGTTAGAATAAGATAAGGTAATCTGAATCTGAATCTATAACTGTGTGTAAATAGATCACACTGCGCGTCAATATTTCTTAAAATGTTTACCGATTCATTTCGCTTGACACGTTTTAATAGTACTAAAAACATCCTTTGTTCAATATCTGGCAGCCTGCCAGCAACACGCTGATCGATTTCCAACTCAAAACGTGCCAACTCTATGGGGCGCAGCCAGGCTAATTTCATTGCTCAGACGGTTCTTATAATGGAGACATTTATCCATCGTCTGCCACAGTTTCACCGAAACTGGCGAAATCTTGCATACATAATTCGATAACAAAGTTAAAGCATATTGACATTGTTCTGTTTAATAAATAAGAAACACGTACGGCGTATTCAGCGGGAACATCTGTACTAGAAGCAAAGGTAGATTCCACGCCAACGCTTTTGATATATGACTTGTTTACTACCTAGGCACGGCTATGTTAGCCGTAACTCGAGTGACGTAGATACAGGTGGCATATCCATTGCTAGAATTGAATAATTATTATTTCCTTAACTCATGCTCGCACTATTTATACGCGCGAGACTGACTTTGATTGTATTTTAACTACACCGTATACATGGCTCTTAAAATGTCATTGCCATAAAAAATTGAATTTCACACTGAGAAAAATTCATTTCAAGTGGTTGTATTTTAAAACGTGTTACCACCCATTTACTTGTGGGGCCTCCGACACACCACTCCAGTGGCTCATGGGCAGTGTTGCCCACAACATCTGATTTTTGCGGGTGCCAAGGACCCCACACTCAGATTTGGGGGTCCCACTGTAAAATCGGGGGGTCCCATGGGGTCCTCATCTGAAACATGGGGGTCCCATGTTTTTTCCTTAACATAAACACAACACATTGATATAATTATAAAGTACTTTATTAAACATGTTGAAAGCACTAGTTATGACATTGTGTAAATACTGTCAATGTATACACCTGTGCAAAAGCTAAGCACCAGCAAAAACAATAGAACGTAGAAACATGATGGTACAACTAGGCTGCCATACTTTTTGTCCCCGCGTTAGCTGACATAATTCCAAGTACGAAATGCACATGCATGCATGACTTCACGCCGCTTGATGTCCGTGCGTGGCGGGAAACAGCACACGTGTTCAGTTATGTAAAAGTCCAGTTTGAGGTGTAGAACATTACATACAGATTTAGGCGACAAGATTAGGAATTTTGTGTTCATGACCGTGGTTTATTTGTACAGAGAGAATTAGCTCTTGATTGTGAACCGCTATGGCAAGACAAAGGTTAAGTGATCGTGTGAAATGGCAAATCATAGGCATGCATACCACTGGTATGTCATGCAGAGAGCTTGGCAGACAGCTGAACATTAACCATACTGTAATCAGTCGTTTGATTGCAAAACATGGGAAAACTAACGAGGTGAAGGACAGGCCTAGATCTGGAAGACCGAAGAAGACTACTGCCCGTGATGATCGAGCCCTAGTACGCCTTGTTAGGAGATCTCCATTCACCAACAGCAGAGTGCTCAGCCAGCAATGGGAAACGCTCAATAGAGTGTCAATGTCTACCGTCAAAAGGAGACTGTATGCTGCTAGGAGACCTGTCAGACGTCATCTCCTCACTGCACACCACAAAGAGGAGCGTCTGAGGTGGTGCAACGAAAAGAAGACACTGGAACATGAGATCCTGGAGACGGGTACACTGGTCCGATGAAAGTCGGTTCCTGCTTCATGCCACAGATGGTCGAACTCGTGTATGGAGGTCCAGATGCACGGCGTACAACCAACGTAACATCATGGAAGAAGTTCCATTTGGTGGAGGTTCCGTTATGATATGGGGGTGCATCTCATTTGATTGTAAGCTGGATCTGTTGACTGTACCTGGAACACTAAATTGACAAAGATATCAAGATTCCATACTGGATAGAGTTGTGGTCCCTCATTTTGTAAATCATGCACCTGGAACCCACCCTATATTCATGGATGACAACGCCCGACCACATCGTGCTAGAGCTGTGTATGAATACCTCCGCCAGAATGCCATCGAAACCCTACCATGGCCAGCAAGGAGCCCTGACATGAACCCTATTGAGCATATCTGGGACATTCTGGGAAACATGGTGAGAAGGAGGGATCCTCCTGTGCAGAACCTACAGGAATTAACAGACGCACTCCATCTTGAATGGCAACGAATACCACAATGGCGTATCAGTCGGTTGGTGACCAGCATGAGACGTCGTGTCCAGGCCGTCTTCCAGGCACAAGGTGGATATATCCGGTATTAATAATGACAGTCTCAAACTCGTGCACAGATGTTAAACTTCGTTTTCAGACACCATTAATGACAATCTAGCCACGTGTGTCAACTGTAGGGCAATAGTTGTCAGTTGTGTCAACGTAACCATATTCAGGCCTCGTTTTCAAGTTCAAACAAAAACATACAGTGTTTCCCCACCATCATAATCAGCATTCCTCTAGTTGCATTATTACCTCTTGCACTAAGATGGATGGGTACATAAATGTTTATGCTATTGCTTTCTTCATAGCACATGAATATACCCTCGCATGTGCGTAAAAATAGGGTGGTGCTTAACTTTTGCACAGGTGTATATATATAGAGAATATTAACTATGCAGTGGTAAAATTTCAAAAATATGTATTCTGTGATCTACAATGGTGGCTAAAATTGCTCTATTGAAATGGCCCTTGTATATTTAACTAATAACATTTGAACTGCATGTCAATAAACAATAACTTAGAGCACTGTACTTGTTTGCTGTCTGATAAACCAACCAACCTACATTGACACCCTTGTATGATTAACATTTCCAAAGACCACTACATTAGTAATTAGCAAAGACCACTGCATTAGTTTTTCTATTAATCCCTGACTTGACTTTGGACGAATTGAAAAATTACGAATGTCAGGGGGGAGTTTGCTCAAGGACGACTTAACCTTCTTCGATATAATGCGCGCATATTTTTTATAATGTAACTGGAATGACTAAATATAGTGGAATACATAAGCTAAAATCAGACAAAACAATAATTTATCAAAAATAATCTGTATAAATCAGATTAAACTGCGTAATTAGTGAAAATATATCAGCCAATAACCGGATATCTCTAATTCATAGGGAGGAACTATGTAACGCGATTGCTGATTGGTTGAAGCATAGATAACGCATTAGCGTGTATCCAATAAGGACACTTGTATCTGGGAGCTTTGAACTATACGCTGTTTGGAAAAAATCAATATTTTAACGTATGCCTACCTGGAGATCGACGATATCATTGAACATCGCTGCTGGGATGAGCTTTTTAGTTGAGAAATTGGGAACACCTAACGATCGAGTATTGTTAAACATTATAAACACTAATCCATCAGTCAATCAATCAGCCGCTATTACTAAATAAAAGACAGCGTATAGCGCGTATTGATACCGTTATTCAAACAGCAATACAAAGACACCGCCGCTAATCCGTCAAATGGCCATTCAAATGTAAAAGATATCACAATATCTTCCATATATTCCTTCATCCATTTAGATATTTTGATAAGTAAATAGAAAAAAATATTTTGCCTGTAAGTCGTGCTTTAGGCAAGTAGGCAGGCGCAAATTAATTTCAAAATATTCAGCATATTAGTGATAACAACTTTGTGATCTGTCCAATGTTCTGAGCTGTGAAAGGGTTACGACGCCCAGACACGTTGGTATACGCTTGATCAGTTGTATTGGATTTCTCAAGCGTGAGTTCCTCTAGAGGGAAATTCCGCTGTTACCCAATCAAATACGTCACACTGACGTTTAGCACAACATACAGAAACATGGCGGGTATTTTTGCAATTTGTAGGCCAAACAAGGCGACTGACATCGGACTTGTAAACTCATTATTTATAAAAAAAATTTAGATCAAATGGAATACTAAGGATGATCTGGGGATTGTGTTTACAATTACTTTTGGCGGTTGAATCTAATTTATGGGCATTAACAACCTTGAGTTGTGCAAGAAAACATACAACAAATCAGTCTTAAACAACGCAATAAGTTCGTTTTTATTGAACACAATACATTAGGTATATTTTTTAATGTAAAAACATGCACACATAAATATACACACATGATAATATAATCGATAATTAAGCGCACGCAAAGTTACCAGTATTCGTTACACTTTTTCACTGCGTCCCTCGTGCGTCCTCGGGGACGCAGAGGGTTCATTTTTATGCGTCCCTCTGCCATTTTTATGCGTATATACGCGCAAAAGGACACATAAGGGCAACTCTGCTCATGGGTCAAGATCACGATCGGTGTCAAATATTGTCTTGGTATGATTTTCCAATATCGGATTATATAATAGCACACATGCATCGGTAATTTTGTTGGATGCGATTTTGGTGGCAAGACACTATTAATAACCTAGTCCGATGTCTCCGACTCCACCCTATGTCGCGCGGCATATCAGAACCGTCATAAGGTGGAGTCAGAAACATCGAACTTAATTCCTCCAGGGCTCGAAAATTTGAAGAATATTGTGTTACCCCCCCCCCCCCCCACCGGACACGTAGACCATTTAAATTAGGTTGACCGACTGTACTTCCAACCAGGCGTGAGTCTAGACCCTAGCATTGCGAACTAGCATATAAACGCCTTAAATAATACAACACATACACACACACACACACACACACACACACACACACACACACACACACACACACACACACACACACACACAGACACACGCACGCACGCACGCACGCACGCACGCACGCACGCACGCACGCACGCACGCACGCACGCACGCACGCACGCACGCACGCACGCACGCACGCACGCACGCACGCACGCACGCACGCACGCACGCACGCACGCACGCACGCACGCACGCACGCACGCACGCACGCACGCACGCACGCACGCACGCACGCACGCACGCACGCACGCACGCACGCACGCACGCACGCACGCACGCACGCACGCACGCACGCACGCACGCACGCACGCACGCACGCACGCACGCACGCACTGTACTTCCAAGTTGCCCCATTTCTGTAAATTGTGTTGCGAGTATGTATTAGTGTAAGCTACAGAATCCTTGTAAATACCAAGTCAACTATTATATTAACCCTTTATCCATCATATCAGACAAAAACTGTTTCTGCAGTGGTCTTGAGAAATGTCCATTGCAGACAAGACTATTTTTGAAAATGTGCCACTGGAACGGCTCGCTCGATAACTGGGCCAGTCATTCCAGTGGTAAATTTTCAAAAACATTTCTCTTGATCTGCAAACAGGCATTTTCTATGAGAAAATTTGAATTTTCTTGAAAAGATTTGAGTGTTAACTATACAAATAACAAATTATCTAGGTTGTTCCTCAGGGCAACCGGTGTGTTAAGATTTGGTTACCCTGCAGTATAAGGTGGTTGCCCCGGACCGCAGAAACGCGTAATTTTCGTGGCCTGCCCTCTTGTGTCAACTCATTATTGCTCAAATTGGCAAAAAACACCTCTACAGTGATCTTGAGAAATGTCCATTTGCAGGCTAAGAGAAGAATATTTTTGAAAATTTACCACTGGAATGACTGGCTCGGTAACCGATTTTCAAAAATACTCTTCTTGATCTGCAATTGGACTCTGGCTAAACAGAGACTTGCATTTTCTTGACCATGCCACTTTTCTTGAATGTCCATTTGAAGGATAACAGAAAGCTATTTTTTGTAAATTTTTTGCCTGCAAGAATCTAAATTACTTTGAAAACTATTGGCAATTAAATGGTTAAATGAAATCAATAGTATTTTGAGTGATTTAATGCGATGGTGACACAAGAGAAGTTAAAACAATGTTCTGTTACTAAATCTGATTTATAGATTGTATGATAATCAGAACAGAGCAAATGATCTTCACAAGAATGTTTCCTATTCGTAACTCACACATTGCCAGTATCAATATTTCATATTGATCAGTGGTCACTTGCTTTATGCAAGGCGAGTGGCCAAGTACTCGGGTCTCAGGTGTGCATCTAGTTTAGTTTTAGTGTATTTGAAGTACACGAAGAACATATATACATATATGAAAAACTAAATACAATGATGGTTACATGAATCTACCTACACGGTTGGTATCTAATTACGATGTTGGTGCTGGCGGTGTTTATGATGATGATGGTGATGATGATGATGATGATGATGACGAGGATGATGTGCTGTTGGATACTTTGGATATAATTGTAGTTTTAATGTGGATTTAATACAATATTTTCGGATTTTCCAGATTTTCCAAATGCTTATGTATACATTGTTTTCAAAATAAAATAAAAACAAATTACCATCCATCAATTAAGAAGATCCGCCACGTGGCTACATGATGGTGATGATGATGATTGTGCCGATGATGAGGGTGATGATGCGCAGAACATTCTAGAATAGAAATGGATGTTTATCTGCACAAAATGCAAACGCCGTTTTGAAATAAAAGCAATCCCTGAGATCGTGCTCTTGGAGTTATTAAAGGTGTATACTCAAGCCAAACTGCTTCAAAATAAAGTTATGATAATTATATACTTTTAGAGGCTTAAATTGGTTGTCTAGATGTAAGGAACCGAAATAAATCGTAGTATATGATGATTTCATTATGTATAAATTAATATTTTTTATGTTGTGAAATTGAAATAAAGGCACTGGTCCCTAATTCAACGTCACAATAAAATCAATTATATTAATTTCTTTCTTAACGTCATTTGTTAAGATTTATTTCGTTTTATTGCATTTAAGTCCACAGTTTAAGCCTCTAAAAGTACACAATTTTAATAATTTTATTTTCAAGAATTTTGGTGTGAATATGCACCTTTAAACGAATGGTGAATCCGAAGTTAAGATTTAGCATTAGTCAGAAAGAAAACATCAATTACAATTGTTGTGAAACTCTAAGTTGACAGCTCCTTGTGCCACTAGATCATTTATCACACAGCATGCGATGAGTACAATTCTAAGTGTGTACACCCAAGAATGTCTCTTCATGAATTATGTTAAAGAGATGCTAATCTCATCTCAAATGCTGTATTGCACTGACAGAGTATGGTTTGTAGATTCCATGCCATTCATATCCTTCACATTCCCATATCTGTATCACAACTATCTGCTTTGTAACATCACGTAAATGTTGAACAGTGACCGCCACCATTTTGTCTCCCGAAGCGTTAGTGCGTGATGCCATGTAAGTGCCAATACATTACATTCCTTATTATGTCACAATCATATTGTTGAATATTTTGAAATTAATCTGCCTATGGCAGCAACAACTTCGTGTCAAATTAGTTTCAAAATATTCAACTGTTTACCTGTATGGTTGCTTTTATACACCATATTGCCAAAATATAGATGGCACCTCTACCAGTCAAATTAGTTTCAAAATATTCAACAGCTTACCTGTATAGTTTTCTGGAAATTGATAGTCAGGGAGTTAAGAGATCGATCGATCACAACACGATCGAGGTGTAGGTGGAGCTAAGCTAGAGATGGGCGGTGCAAAGCTAAAATGGAAAGATCCATTGAGCGATAGCATTTTAATCAAGCGCAGATACATCACGCGGGATAACTATTGTGATGATCCAATGACAGGCTAGCCACATTCCCTGATAACGCAGCTTATGAAGGGCCGATGCTGGGCCGATACTGAAAGTAAGCCGCGTTATCTGAGTTATTGTGTATTATTTTAATATTGTTTTTGATTTTGCTCTTTAGCGTACTAGACTTAGCACAAATTGTGTATGACCATCTGTTTTAAGACGCCCGCGTTACTGGGGCGGTACTTGGCCAATACAATGCACAGTGCCAGCCCAGTAGCAAGCGTTAGCAACAAACGTAGCCTACATATCAAGAAAAAGAAGAGTAAGAGGAAGTACTGAAAATAATGGAGGGATTCCATCTGTCTTTCAAGTATCTGACGTCATAATCAATTACCTAACATGTTAGTAAAATGGCTTATGGTTCCGACAAAGAAAATCGAAAAGTTAGTCACGAGTGTACAAATTGTATGTCTTTGGTAAGCAGTTCACATTCGATATTGGCGTGTAACATCAACCCCGTTTAGACTGTTCCACAGGCCGCTCCCGGTATTTAGTAAGTAGACCTATAGCCGCGGGGATTTAGTAAGTATAACAGCGCGTCGACATATTCTTAGTCCACACGGGGACTACGATGGACTCGCTATCGTAATTCCTGTGTGGACTAACATATTATTATTTTGAAACTGACTAATAACTATAGACTGCGCATGCTTATTAGCTCCTATAAGTGTAGACATATTACGAGGAAAGAGTTGTTTGCACTTCTCTCCGTTTTAGATTGGGATAGTTAGTGGGCGGGGTCCAGTCTGACCAAAAATCCAGCCTATCTGGAGCAACCCTACGTAATTCCACCCACCCTTCCACGTCTTCACGCCTGTGATGCCCGTACAGCCCGTCACAAAAACACTCACGCTAACGGCGATTACGCTCCAGAAAGACATGTGAAGATATGAATGTGTGGGAAGCGCATATAGCTTGATATTGCGGGTTACAGTTAGGGTACTGCGCCAATGCCGAGCCAATGCAGCCCAGGTACCGCCTTACCGGCCCAGTAACCCGCGCTCTCAGGATAGTCTTTTAGAATTCATTTGCCTCACTGTGAATGTCTATATAAGGAGCAGCTCAGGACAATGCAATCTAAACATAGAGTCGTAGCTTCGTGCTTTGCCGAGAATACACCTCTAAGATAATGACCGGCCATTTTTTTGCGTCATCGCAATGACGGAACTAATTTTTTCCAAAATGACCGCGCTCAAACACGGTTAAACTTGTACGTCTAGACACTATACGTTGTATTTTAGGTGGTTATTGCCCCTATTTGTTTGGCATAGCGCATACACTCGAATGGAGAATAACTTGTTAAATAGGAAACCTAAGAGATTGTTAATTGATAATAGACGAGCGCTCTGAAATAGCGTTTTATGACACACGAGTACTTGTGCCGACTGGTACTCCTTACGTATGGGAATGGGAACCCTTGTGCTGCGCCTTCCATATTTCGCGCTACAGATATAAAGCAATGCTGTAGCCATACTCGCTAATATATTGGTGCAAATCCATTGATGGGTGGGTTGGTTCTGGATTGAATGAATTATGGTAGCTGGAGTTGCGGGCACGAGTGAAATAGAGAGTTGGGGGGGGGGGGGGTTACTACGTGACCACTGGCTAAGTGTCTGGGCTGCATTGAGCGCAGGCGGCATGCATTATTTTCCATGTTAAGCAACCTTGAATAACTGAAAACTATTCTCAAAATGTCTATCACACACACCACCATACGCCACCCCTACTTACACAGCTAGGGTGGTGGCTGTAATGACCACGGGGTGCGGTGGTGGTGCTGTAATAAACACAACTCTAACAATGCATTGTATGCTTGATATTTAACGATTCTTAAATGTAGCAGAATGAATCATTTACACTTGATACAATGCATATATAATCACTACATTCCACAATATTAGTGCAGGAGTACAACTTACTACTATTCACACCTGGAATCCATCTAATTGTTTCCATTTTCGTTTAATCATTTGGTTGTATGTTAAAGCTGCAACATTCGGCCAATCAAAATCATTTCAAAATTAAAACAATTCGAAACATTATAGTATTCGATCTGCATTTTGAAAGGGTTAATTAAAATCATATTCTACACTAGGGTTAACCCTTTCATCCTTATAGACCATACAATAAACATTATTATTGCTTTAAGGAATTTTTTGTTGATTATATTGAAAATAATTTGACTGGGAGTTACAACAGCTCACAGTCAAATTATTTTCAGAATATTCACCAGCTTAGATCTATAGTTGTCTTGTGATTGAGACATTGGAAATGCGAGGACGACCAAAATGGTTAGCATAATCTTTATAATCATTTTCAGATGTGGGTTTTCAGCTGAAAACGGTACTCAACAAACAGCCTTTGAATATTGTACCTACAATGTATGCTCAAGAAATTGTGACTGTTTAAGAGGACGACGAAATTCTGTTAAATGGCATTTTAATTGTGCCTCGCAAGTCAGTTTGTTAGTCTGTCTGTCAATTTTTTTACATTTAGGATAGCTGTCTATGTTGCAATTATAGTGTGGCGTACTTGTTTATATTGTCAACTGAAATCCTGGTCTGTGCTAAAGCTGCACAGGTTCCTAGCCAGCAGGGCTATAGTAATAAGTAAATTCTGCCACCCTGACAATTATGAACTAGCCATTATTTTGCAGATTCAATAAGTGTTTTAGAAATTACCTCGGAGAGATGTTACCATTCAATTTCCTTTTGAATGCTAATTTGTGTAATTAATTTTAATTGTGCTAAATACTGCCCACTGTTAATGCCTAAGACAAAGCCAACTCTCAGAGACTGCAAGACTGTATGAACAAGAGGCCCAAGAAGGGCATGTGACGCTCACCTGAATCGTTGGCTTTTGAACCATTTGCATGACATGGCACATCATTTTACTGCAGTAGTATCATTCCAATAAAATCCATCAATTGGGAACTTAAGGACGAGATTCATTATGCCAATATCCGGTAAATTTTTCATGAAAGCTAGAATTTTCACCCAAAACAATTTACCAAGCAGTTCTGAATAGAATTCCTGTAGCCCAGCATGCTAGAATCCTATAGCTTCCATATGGTAATTCTAAGTAAATTTGGTTGAAATCTGTCAAGCGGATAAGGCGATGTGTGTTTTCAATTTCTGGAATATCTTTCATAAGATCTAAGATTTTCACCCCAAAATATGATGAAGGACAATTCTTAATAGAAATCCTGAAACCAGCCACATTATGGTGATTCTAACCAAACTTAGTTGAAGCGGCTAGAGGAGGAGATACATTTTGACAATTTCCCGTAAATTTTTCATAAAATCTAAGATTTTCATCCAAACAATTGACCAATCAAAACTCTGAACAAAGGTTCTAGAGCCTACAACAATAGGATGCTTTCAGTCAAGTTTGGTTAAAATCTGCTCAGTGATTTAGGTTTTAAAGCAAAGGTTGACGGATGGACGACGGATAACAGATGGACGGTCGCCATGGCATAACCTCACTTGGCCATTCTGGCCAGGTGAGCTAAAAATTGCACACATTATCCATGGCATACCAATACTAGTTGTTTCACTGAGATGTCAAGATTGCATGCCTCAGTGAGATGTCTGATTGCACCAGTCTTCCACATGTCAGGCTATAACTTACTGAGTATGGACAGACCCTGAGAAATGATACTGGAATGACAAGAACCTTGCCCTTTTTCTGAAAAGCATTTCTAATTAAGAATAAAACACTCACTATTACTGTGTTCAGAAATCTGTTTAAATCAGAAAAATGGTGTGTCTGGAAATTGTTAGAAAGACATTAATCTTAAAATTAACAAGAGCTCCAAAAACGTTGCATAATACCCCGCCATGATGACAAACCAATGAATGAGAGCTATCAAAACATATTTCTTCATCAGACCAATCATCCTCACGAAGTATGAAAGCGATCCGTTAAACGGTCAAGGAGGTATTGTCCAGAAACCCATTTTCAAGATGGCTGCTGCTGACTGGCGACCATATTGGATTTCGGATTATCCTAAATTTCGATAAGTTTCTTCACCAGAAATATTCCAACGACCCTATGAAGTGATCCTATAAACGGTAATGGAGATATCATCCAGAAGCCAACTTTCACGATGACAACCCGTGGCTGGCGGCCATCTTGGAGTTTGGATCATCGTCAATTTCGATAGGTTTTTTTCTCCAGACCTAGTCCAACCTCCCTATGAAGTTTCAAAGCGATCCGATAAATTGGAAAAGAGTTAACATACGGAAACCAATTTTCAAGATGGTGGCTGGTGGCCATTTTGAACTTCAGATCATTGGCAATTTCGATAAGTTTCTTCCCCAGATCTAATCCAACCACCCTATGAAGTTTCAAAGCGATCCGATAAACAGTAATGGAGTTATCATCTGGAAACCAATTTTCAAGATGGCCACCGGTGGCTGGCAGCCAGCTTTGATTTCGGATCATTGTCCATCTCGATAGGTTTCTTCCCCAGGAGATAGTCGAACCACCCTATGCAGTTTCATAGCGATCCGATAAACGATAACAGAGTTATCATTCGGAAATCAATTTTCAAGATGGCCGCCCGTGGCTGGCAGCCATCTTGTATTTCGGATCATCATCAATTTCGAAAGGTTTATTCCCCAGACCTAGCCCAACCACTCCATGAAGTTTCAAACCGATTCGATAAACGGTAACGGAGTTATCATCCGGATTTTCAAGATGCCCGCCAGCCATCTTGGATTTCGGATCATCGTCGATTTCGAGAGCGTGTTTCCCAGGCCTAGCCCAACCACCCTATGAAGTTCCAATGCGATCCGACAAACGGTAATTGAGTTATCATCTGGAAACACATTTTCAAGATGGCCGCCGGTGGCTGGCGGCTATCTTGAATTTCGGATCATCGTCGATTTCGATAGGTTTCTTCCCAAGCCCTAGTCCAACCACCCTATGAAGTTTCAATGCGATTCTACAAACGGTAACGGAGTTATCATCAGGAAACTACTCTGCCACCCGGACGGCACCATTACATAATACCCCGCCAAATTTTTGGCTTTGATCCATGCAAATTAGTATTTTGGATAGTGAAGGTTCTTGAATGAAATCCAAACTGGTCAGAGACATGTGTACACGCCTTAGAGCATAATCTATAACAGGGATGGCACACCTTTCTGTGCTTGAAATTCCATGACTTTTCCATTACCATTCATGACCAAAATTAACAAATTCCATGACCTCTGAGAATTAATATCTAGATTTATTCAAAAATAAAACCAGAGTTATTCTGTAAAATGTCTGAATATTGCAACAACCAATCCACGGCCTTGTTTTGATAAGCTGTTGCCGTGAGTTTTATTGCCTAGAGATTATTTATCATGTTTATGCCAACATATTTCTTTTTATCTTCCATGATTGCCATAAATTTCCATGACTTCCATGACCTATCATTAACAACACTGATTTTCCATGACTTTCTAGGTCTGAAATTTAAATTTTCAAATTCCATGACTTTCCAGGATTTCCATGATCAGTACGAACCTTGCTATAACTACCAATTCACAGCATGAGAATGGATGGCCACCCATATATGGGTACAATATTAAATCATGACCGAGTTGTTCAAAGCACATCCAACATTAACTCTAATTTTCATCTTTCATCATAATACACAATTACAGCTTTTGGCTCAACCCATTTGTCATAGAAAATGTTAATTTGCAGACCAAGAGATGATTTTTGACAAGTTTACCACTGGAATGGCTGGCACAGTTATCGAGCCAGTCATTCCATTAGTACAATTTCAAAAATAGCTTTGCCAGTCCTTGGTTTGCAAAATGAACATTTCTCAAGATTCCTGCTAAAGCTGTTTTGGCGGGCTTGAGTGTTAAATGGATAATGGTTAGGATTGGTCGGCTTAACCATTTAATGGCCAAGATTGGTCAAGAAATTCTAAGATTTTGCTCACTGAATGTTAATTTTTTCAGGCCAACATGACTATTTTTAGAAATCACCACAAGTTTAATTGACTGGATTGCTTATCAATTTAGCCATCTATTCCAGTGGTAAATGTTCAAAAATAGTCTTTTCTTGGCCAGCAAATGGACATTCTTCAATACCAGAGGCTGTGTTACAATGCTACATAGTTAACAGGATTCATAGACCTGCAGCATGAAATTCCATACAGAGTCCATAACTAATTTACCAAATTCCAAACCAATTTTATGAAACTCACAATTACTAGCCGAGCTCGCAAAATAATAAAGATAGTAGTAATAGTAGTATCAATATAATCTATATTATTTTGCAAATAGAAATCACACATGGAAAAATTTAATCTTTCCATACTTTCAATAAATCATTAAATGTTGAATTTTCAATACTTCTCAAAAAGCCTTTTTTGACACAGACCAACTTATACTAGTCAATAGTGTTAGTCGCAACAAAAAATGTCAAATTCACTACACATTAGATATTCAGTTTACGAAGATTTTTAATGTCTTTATTTCTATTGAATAAATAGCTGTAGTTTGTCATAGATGTCCAATTGCAGACTAAGAGGACTATTTTTGAAGATTTACCACTGGAATATAGGCTCTGATTTGTCTGTAAGTGGGCATTTCTCAAGACCATTTCTGGCTGATATGAGTGTTAAATGGTTAAACATGACAGGATACCAATACTGAATGATAGAAATACTGAAATACATCTATAGCAGGTTGTGTTAACAGTGCTGAAATGGTAGATTGAGACAAATTCAATTCATCCATGTGATAAGTTTCAGCGGTACGTCAATATAACTAAGTAACATATTTTCAACGCCCAATTCATGAAATGTGCTCGGCGTTTACGTTCAAATTTATCCAGGCGAATGAACATTTACAATGGAGCCCTCTGTCAGAAGACATCTGCTGATCATGTTACATATTTTGACCATCATTATAGTCTCGACATCAGTTCTAAATATATTTTACAATGTTCAAGATTTGTTGTAAATACAATATGTCCAGCAGAGACCAGCAGCAACCTTGGTGATTCCCGATGATTAATCTTGCGACTGTTTTTTTCCCAGATCAGTTTAAAACTTCATAAGTACATCGGAGGAGGTTTGTGAAACAACACTGTCGAAATGGACCATGAGTCAGAAATCCAGCATGGGTGCTAACTACAAGTAGTAATATCGGCTGTGGCATTGAGTTATAAATGTTAGGAACCAAATTTAACTCGTTCTCAAGGTTATTCATTACACTCGCCTAGTCGCCTTAACATATCACCATACTATGTACCGTTTACAAAGGTCTGGCTAGCAACCGGAATGCACAATGTACGGCATGCTCTATGCTGAAATATACAATTATCTGGTATTGTCAACAGGATTGTATTTGCATACGTAAATGCTTCGCGGGACAAAGCGGCTGATCTAAATATATTTTAGATTGCCTGGTGATGAACCCATATATGGTTGACATGTTGCCTGAAATGTAAACAAAATATCACTGTATGTTCTAAATAAAAAGAATCACATCAGCAATCGCAAGAAAATTCAAATTGTTGCTTTATGAACGTTAACTTTTAGGCAGACCAAGATACTATTTTTAGAAAATTTAACACTGGAATGACTCGCTCGGTCATTGAGCCAGTCATTCCAGTGGTACAATCTCTAAAATAGTCTTCTTGGCCAACAAATGCAAATTTCTCAAGTTTCAAAGCAACTCTAAATGCTGGTTTATCATCAGTATGACCATTCACTCTTTAACAAATAGGACATCTACTGGATATAATAAAAATAAATATGACTGGAAGCCATTACTGCCATAGGAAGCAACTGCTTCCAGTAATATTACTTGCAGAATATTGAACAAAACATGTTAAACATCGCAGAATATACTTGAAATTGTCATTGAAAGGGTATGGTGAAGGCAGCCAAAACCTGTCTCTGTAATGCGGGCCAGTAAAAGACTATTTTGGAAATTTGTATCAGAGGAATGACTGACTGGCTTGTTATTTCAGTGGGAAATTTTCAAAAAGTCTTCTTTTGGTCAACAAATTATGGATATTCAATAAGCAAACATTTTTTGGACCAAACTTAGCTATTAAAGGGTTAACTAAAAATATACTGAACTTCACTGGACCGATTGGAGCAACCGACCGACTTTAACAATCACGAGAAAATTCTAATTGTTGCTTTATGAAGATCCATTTTTAATCGGACCAAGAGAACATTATTTTTTTGAAGTTTACCGTCATCGAGCCAGTCATTCCAGTGGTAAAATTTCAAAAATAGTCTTCTTGGCCAACAAAGGCACATTTCCCAAAAAATTTGCTGCTGTAAATACTGGTTTTTGGTCAGTTTGATCATTAACGCTTTCACCGACAAATTCAATGTATCCCAATATCAGGGCAAACAAACAGGAAATCTTTTGAAAATTAAAAAAGTAATTGACTGAAAGCCATTGCTGCCAGTCATATTAATTTCAAAATATTGAACAAAATATGTTATACACATCGCAAAGAATGTACTTGGGCTAATCGTTGAAAGGGTATGATGATGTCGCCGCCAGCCAAAACCAGCCTCAGTAGTGCTCTTGAGGAATGTACATATGCGGGCTAAAAGAAGAATAGTTTTGAAAATTGTACCAGTAGAATGACTGGCTTGTCATTCCAGAGGTAAATTTTCGAAAAGGTCTCTTCAATATGCGGGCCAAGTGGACTATTTTTTAAAATTGTACCACTGACATGACACGCTTGGTAACAGAGCCAGTCATATCACTGGTAAAATTTCAGAAATAATCTTCTTGACCTCAAACCAGCATTTACGGTGAGTTTGAAAAATGTACAATTGTTGGCCAAGAAGACTATTTCTGAAATTTTACCACTGGAAAGACTGGCTCGGTTACCAAGCCAGTCATGTCAGTGGTACAATTTTCAAAAATAGTCTTCTAGGCCAACAAATGTACATTTCTCAAACTCACTGTAAATACTGGTTTTTGGTCAGTTTGACCCTTCCATTAACCCTTTCATTGATACATTCAATGTAGTGCAAACAAATAGGAAATCTTTTGAATATTTAAAGATTAATATGACTGGAAGCCATTGCTGCCTTATGCAACAAATGCTTTCAGTCATATTAATTTCAAAATATTGAACAAAATATGTTACACATTACATCAAGATACTATTTCTAGAGCCAGTCATTCGAGTGGTAAAAATAAAAAAATAGTCTCCTTGGCCAACAAATGCACATTTTCCAAACTTACACTACAGTAAATGTTGTTTTAGTCAGTTTAACAAACACACGTGTCATGC
>CM067374.1:131832660-131959299 GCA_034401795.1 Chaetoderma sp. LZ-2023a
AGGTAAGAGACTTAGATTTATTTTACTTTCATCAAACGCTATGAGATATATTTAGCAATATTCGTTTTTATGACATGACCGTCATTGCGTATTGTCTAAGACCACAGTTGTTAGTGTTATCTCACAGAAAAAGGCCGACTGCATAAAAACGGCGACCCACGGGATCCGAGAAAATACAGAGGCATCGCCATAGGGAGCAATCTGGCTAGGGTGCCAAATCCTCTCTCGGGCTGGATCTCGAGCAATCTGACCATGTACTCGCCTTAAAATCTATGGCGGATAAGTTTGTAAACCAGCGCTCTAAGCAGCACATTTACTTTGTTGATTTCAAAGCTGTATTTCTCTCTGTCTTTAGAAGGCCTCTTTTAGTCAAACATAGCAGCCGGAGAATAGGTGTAATTTTGTGTCCGTTATACAAAGTATGTACTCTAATGCACTTTATTCATTCAAAGTTAACGGCTCCCTTATCCAGAGTATCCCAGCTCAATTAGGTGTGAAACAAGGTTTGCTTTGGCCCCTCTGCTATTTAACCTCATTTTAGCAGACTTGTCTGATATTTTCAATGATCGTGAGCCGATAGTCTGGCACGATGCGAATATTAATTGTCTTATGTTTGCGGAGGATCTTGTACTAATTTCCAAATCAGACACATATCTTCAAAATGATATGAACAAATTAGCTGCTTATTGCTTTAGAGCCAATCTAGCTAAAACTAAAGTAATTGTTTTCAATAAGTGCGGTAATCTTATCAACCAACACTGCTTTCTGTGTAATGGCTCACCATTTGAAATAATGGACTCATACTGGTACCTAGACATATGGTGTACTGCGTTAGGCCCCAGCAGGCACATGGCGTTGTTTCAACGCTGAATCCATGTGGAAATCACGCCATGACGTGATTTCAACGTGGATTCAACGTTGAAACAACGTCATGCGCCTACTGGGGCAGCTTAAAAAGTCCCTGCACCAGACTACTGAAGTCAGGAAGAAGCATTAAAGAAACTATTTAAGCTCAAAACTATTAATGTTGCAGATAGCATGATACTGTAGGGCTGTTCGATTATGGAAATATGGAATCGATTATGACGTCTGGAAAATAATCGATTTAATCGGATAATCGATTATTTAGTCTTGAAACTTTGGAAGTAGCAACGAAGTAGTAATAGAGGTAGGGAGGAAGGGACTGGGGGTGGGGGGGGGGGCGGGGTGAGAGGTAGAGAATAGCTTTCTTAAAATTAATAATAATAATAATAATAATAATAATAAATAAATACATAATTAAACAAACAAACAAACAAACAAACAAACAAATAAATAAATAAATAAATAAATAAATAAATAAATAAATACGTAAATAAATAAATAAATAAATAAATAAATAAATAAATGAATGAATGAATGAATGAATGAATGAATGAATGAATGAATGAATGCATGAATGAATGAATGAATGAATGAATGAATGAATGAATGAATGAATGAATGAATGAATGAATGAATAATAATAAATAAATAAATAAATAAATAAATAAATAAATAAATAAATAAATAAATAAATAAATAAATAAATAAATAAAAAAATAAATAAATAAAAATGCCAGACTCTCTATAATAAAATAACAGAATACGCAATTTCGTAAATCGGATCCTAGTTAGGTTTAGATTACCTCAACTAAGTAGGCCTACGAAAAGACCACAAGACACTTAATAGGACAGGCCAGTTTGATTGGCTGAACGCTAGGAACAACCCCGCCCAGTATAATGAAGTCAACTTGGAATCCATTGTTCACTCGTTCCCCATTGGATAATGGTTTTAAGAAACCGGTGCGCGTGCCCAGAGTGTCAAGCCAGTTAAAAGGCGGCAATTTAATTTTAGCATTACATTACTTTTAATTATATACACAGCTCACCTGTAGCACCTATCTACGATGTTTTCCTATTTTCCAGCATTTGAAAAGATGAATATTTTGAGAATCATTTGACTGCGGGTGGAGCAACAGCTTTAAGACAAATTAATAACAAAACAATCAGCAGAATTTATGAAAATGTGGACCGAAAATTTGTGAATTTACCACGAAATCAATTTTGTGCATTTTTTCGCGAAATGGCCATATTATTTTAGTTTTTATAATGAAATAGATTTTTTGCGACGTGTCCCTAGCATTAGGAAAGTCGAATATTTTGAAAATCATTTGACTGCAAGTTGTTTCTGCCTTGGGCAGCAACAGTTTTAAGTCAAATTAGTTCCAAACCAATCGTCAGAATTTGTGAAAATTCGCATCGAAATTTTGTGAATTTACTATGCAAAACAGCAATTCATTTTTTTAATTTTTTCGCAAATGGTCACCAACACTTCAGCCTATAGCCTTCAGAGGGGGTATTAAAAAGTAGCCAGCAAATGCTTCCTATCATTGGGGTATCATGTAATTACTTATGTACCCATTCGCGTGCATGGACTCGGGAGGTGAAAGCTTGAACGTCAGGAATAGATGTTTATACAACTACCTTACTAGAACAATCAAACCGCTGATACATTAGCTGCATTACAAGACTAAACGCTAAAGTATGCCTGATTAAAATAAATAATCGATTTTTGTTCGATTAAATCGATTTTTTCCGATTATTTTATTTTACACTCGATTATATAATCGCTAGGAAAAAATATTCGACTATCGATGGAATATCGGTTAACCGAACAGGCCTACATGATAGTATCTGGTTATAGTCTCTTTAGCAGCCTGGTAATGCTTATAGTGTGCTAATGCGGTGGAATACTTACAACACCAGTAGACTCAACCAGTCTAACCTTCTTCAGCTCTATCATGCCATAGCTGGGGAGAAGGTACTGATCAAATGTCCAAAATAGTTATTATGCCTTGGCAAGAGAACAGTAAATGCCGCTTCTCCAACAGGCCAGCAAATGCTGGATTAGATTATGTAACGCCGATTCGTTGCCAATGGTATGGTAAGCCTGCTTAGATTCTCATTCCCTAAAAGATGATTCTAATTGGTCTGCGTGTATTCAGTTCTTGCTCTCTAAATTAAATTTAATTAATGTGTGTCAGGGAACAGTATATAGCTATAAAATTATTAAATTATTTTAAAACGCCATCAGGAATGAATACATTTCTGGTGGGATACGCTATATAAGCGACGCCGTGAAAACCGCTATATTATGCTGTTATCAAAGCTGAAGGTGCATTATGAAATAAATAAATATTGTTAGTTTAAAAAAATACTAAGTGAATTCATTATTCATGTTTGCAATTTGTATCAGGTAAGCGTCCGCCATATTGTTTTGCGGCGGCCATTTTCTTATCCCCACACCTCCAACGTAATAAGAGCTCGTCAAATCTAAATCCGTCCCCATTCCCCATACCTTCCCCTGTAAGACGTCTAGCAAGCGGAACAATATCAAAGTTTCTTCACATAAAATACAAAGAAATCATGAACTGAGGACGCAAGAAGGAAATGAATAACTACGTTCTATCCCATCCAGCATAAAAATCCATTCACAATTGAATATAAATTTGTAGTTATTCTCTCTTAGACGAGCTAATCCACCTTGCACAAACGCTGACGTCTTTGACCTATGTGTAGATCAATTGAATTCAATACAATTGGTTTTTTGCATATCAAAGCGAATGCGCCCTAAACAATATAGTCGCGAAAAGACTGCCTATAAAATGCGTGTATATTTTATACGACGCCGATAGGAAGACTGACTTTTACGTTTTTACACGGAGACGCTGAGAAGAATTCACAGTAGTATAGGGGAGATCGCGGTAATATGTACATATACATTATATTTGGCAACGGCCGATTTTGTTAAAATGCAAAATGATGTGGGAGTGAGCTATCAATACTAGTACCACTACGACTACCTATATCGCTCCACTCCCACTATCACCATCACCGCGACAACCACCAACTCCGCCCGCCACCACCATCACCAATAACCCTACTCCACAATCAGACCCCCACCCCACCACCGGCACCACCACTACTACTACTACTACTACTACTACTACTACTACTACTACTACTACTACTACTACCACTACCACTACTACTACTACTACTACTACTACTACTACTACTACTACTACTACTACTACTACTACTACTACTATGACGAGGATGACGACGACCGCTGCTACTAGAACAATCTCGGTACCACGACCGCACCCATGACCGTAACCACGACAATGACGATGATGATAATGACGACGACGATGACAACAGAGGTATATCCTGGAGTTAGGAAGTCTTTATGCGATCGAAATCCCTCCTTGTTTATAGAGCGCCATTTTTCTTTCCATCATCATCATCATCATTATCATCAGCAGCCATCGTCACTGTTGTCGTCGTCATCGTTGTCACCACTACAACAACCACCGCCAGGGCCACCAGCACCATCTCCACCATCCATCGCCACTACCACCTCACCTTCTGTTCTTGTCAGTGCTTTTTCTCTGTTAGCAGTCTTCCCCATCAGCCTACTGTTCTGATCAGGGTTATATTATTTTAGGTTGATTGCGGTTGATAGTCATCACTGTGTTAAAATTTGAGCCAAATCGAACCATCAGTTCCCGAAATATCCACAGATCCAGTGTTTATCCGACCCGGATCAGGATTCTTTTATCTGAAATATGGCCAAAGTCCGCAAATCCTCTTGCATGGCAACTTCATTCGATGTGTTAAAATTTAGTCAAATCGAGTAATTTCTAGATATTATCCGGAATATGCTTTTGTGATTGGCTAACTAACTAAGGAGATGGCGGTTTATTGAACTGCGATCCGCAGCTAACCACGTATAATATTTACCGCCCGCCCGCCCGCCCGCCCGCCCGCCCGCCCGCCCGCCCGCCCGTCCGTCCGTCTGTCTGTCTGTCTGTCTGTCTGTCTGTCTGTCAGAACCGTTTGGTAGACTTCATCCAAATGTGTTATGTGAGCTACCCATATGATTGCAGATTAGATGAGAACATCGATATTCGGCTCTGGCTCCTATGGCCAGGGGCCCGGCCAACAGTTTACTTATAAACATCTCATTCTTTGCGATATCTCGACCAAAATCGTTCAGTGAAATTCAACCGAATTTGTTATATGAGTTATCCATAACATTATCACAGAGATGGGGGAAGGGTGGGCTGGAGGGGTGGGAGAAATTCGGCACATCGAAAATGCGGATTTCCGATGAGGCAATTTAGTTTTCGTTTGGTGGTGATGGTGAGAGTGGATGTGGTGGTGGTTATGGTGGTGTTGGTTTGTGCTGATGCAGTAGTGATGATGTTTGTTATTGTAGGTGTTTTATCGCCATTGGTGCTGGTTGCAATTGTTATTGTGATGATGGTGGTTCTGAGTATCTTTTACAACAGCACCACGACTGGTCGTAACTGTTACTGTTGGTGGTTATGTCGTTATTGGCGGAAGCATCAGTGGCTGTGGTGACTATGGCTGCGGCAAAGGTGTGTGCGGGCGTGTGCACACGTGCGTGTGTGCGTGCGGGCGTGCGTACATGCGTGAACTTGCGTGTGCGTGCGTGCGTGTGTGAGTAAGTGTGTGCGTGCGTGCGTGTGTGTGAGTATATGTATGACGACTGATAGGGCATAGCGTTGCTTATTAGTTCCCCTCTCACCAAACCAGAATATCCTTTTTTATGTTTCAAAAATCACTCATAGTAGATGAAAATGCTTACACATTGCCATATATTAGGAATTCCCGTCCGTGGGATTTTATAAAATCTCGATGCAGATTACAAAGACGCTCAGCAGACTAGACCTTACTATTTGGCGAGCACACATATCTTTGATATACAAATGAATATCTTTGATATACAATCAAACTAATTGAATTGATCGACAGGCAAATCGGTGAGGTCAGCGTTGTTGGCATTTTCAAAATGTCCTGGAGTTCGTGCAAGGTGGAATACTTGGTTTGAGAGAGAATAACTACTCGATTTATATCAGATTTTGAATGGATGGGATAGAACGCAATTATCAACATATTCATTTCATGTGTGTGTCCTCAGTCCGTGATTTCTCTGTATTTTATTTGAAGAAACATTGATATTGGGGCTCTCCTTAGAAGCTTTACGCACAAGGCATCAAAAAGCGAATGGGGACGGATTTAGATTTGACGAGCTCTTTTATTAGGTTGGAGGTGTGGGGAAAAGAAAATGGCCGCTGCAAAACAATATGGCGGACGATTACTTGATACAAATTACAAACATGAATAATTAATTCACTTAATATTTTTTCACCAAAGAAATTTCTTAATTTCATAATGACCCTTCAGCTTTAAGTCCTTAACCCCCACTTGTGTTAAGTTAACTCGTTAATGGTCAAGACCGCCAGAAACGGACTATGTAGTTGTCTTGAGTAAGGTCCATTTCTTTTATCCAAGAGAATATGATTTTTTGAAAATTTACCACTGGAATGACTGGCCCGGTAACCGAGCCAGTCACTCCAGTGGTACATTTTCAAATATAGTCTTCTCACCGCTAAGAAATAGACACCAGCTGAGGAAAACACGTAATTTACTTGACAATCTTTATAGGCAAGCCGGCCAAAAACAGCACGTGTAGTGGTTTTGAGTTATAATGACTATTTGCACGACAACAGAAAGTTATTTTATTGCGCAAATTATTTTCTTGAAAAATCTTGACCATTAAATGGTTAATTGACAGAAGTAGAATTGTGAGCGCTATGAGTCGCTGTTGACACACGGCGGGTTAAATTATTTCAAGACTCCGTCAAGAATGAATGATTTATGCGTGGATACGCCATATCTATGTAAGCAGACTCCGTGTAAACCCCTATATTGCGCTGCTATAATGCGCCAAATTATAGTTTCTCACAAATAACGGATTCAAAGTGGAGATAAAGGAGCTTTCTATTTTATCCATCAATCATATGACTTCATAATCAACTACGTGGCGTGTAGGATGACGTTATATTCAATGACGTCATGAATGGCGTGAGATAAGTTCGTCACAAACGCGTAGGTGAGACGGACTAAGCGTTGTTTTACGAATTGGGTAGTTTTACTATTCAATAAACATGCTATTGAACATTTTGAAACTAAATTGACTGAGCGCTGTTCCTGCCATGGGCACCAACACCACCCGGTCAAATTTGTTTCAAACTATTCAAAAGCTTATCTGCATAGTTTTCTGGAAATTCATATTCAGAGAATCCAGGGATCGATCGATGCCAACACGGGCGAAGTGTGGGTGGACCTTAGCTAAAGATGGGTGGGGCATAGCTAAAACTGGATTCCTCCATTTTAATACTGTAAATTATATTTTTCTCACAAACGCGGTTTCAAACGGAGATAATTCACAACGCTAAGGCGATTTGCCCACTGTCTACATATCGAAAATGGCGGATACTGTCGACCAACTATACGTGTTGAATCCCGGCTCTATAATCTTTGCAATCTAACTCAAGTGGAAGATGAGAGACACTTTGTTTTAAAATGCCATACTCTCCAGGAAGCTACATCTTACTATCATACGCCCACACACATACATGTAGCTAGGCCGTTCGCCGTTATGTGTTGATTGTTGTCATAAAATTATTAACCCACCCTGTGTGTGAAGTTAACCATTTACTGGTCAAGCTACTAAAATGGCATCCATAGTGGTTTTGAGAAATTTCCCTTTGCAGACCAAAAGACGTCTGTTGTTAACAATTTGCCACTGGAATGGCTTGTTTGATATTCGCAATCTGGTCTGACATTCAAATGTTAAATTCTAAAAAATAGTCTTATCTTGGGCTGTAAATGTATATTAAATTTTGTTAATCTAAGGTATCCGCTAAGCGTGCATGTTGTATAATGTACACTCAAGGGCCTAAGGCTTATCGTGAATAATTATCTATCCATCTATCTATGAAGTGTATACTGACCAAACAGAGATTCTATTAACGGTCAATGCGGTCAAACACAAGGGGCTATAAGGTTAAAACCTATAGTGGTTATGATGATTGTCAGTTTACGGGAATCAGAAACTCAGAGGTAAATTTGAATTGAATAGTTAATTGATATGGATAACAATTTAACAGTTTAAGGCGTTGTTGACACCAGAAGTGCTAGCTTTTGACATGGTGGTGTTCTTAGCTTAGAAATACTCAGCAAAACTACTCACCGCATCTTATTCCGATGTCCTCCCCGTGAGCACAATTGTGAGCGGTACTATTAAATTGGCAATAATCTAACTCAGTTTCATTTCCAGTGCATACGACATCATCCAGGTGAATTTCTCCCGTGCCTAGTCCAAAATAAGCTTCGGGAAACACTTTCACAACCGATGTTCTGCAATATAACCGCAATGATGTCTGCTTAATGGTCATACTTGTCAGCATTTAATTCATAATGATGAAAGTGCTCGTCATCGACGTCGCCATCATCGGAGGGAACACCGTCAGGTTGGACACTGGACCGCTGAGTATCAGTCATCGTCATCGTCGTTGTCGCCGTCGTCATCTCAGAGGCAGCAGCAGCAACAGCATCATCAGCAGCAGCATAGCAGCATCGGCAGTAGTAGTAGTAGTAGTAGTAGTAGTAGTAGTAGTAGTAGCAGTAGTAGTAGTAGTAGTAGTAGTAGTAGTAGTAGTAGTAGTAGTAGTAGTAGTAGTAGTAGTAGTAGTAGTAATAGTAATAGTGATAGTAGTAGTAGTAGTAGTAGTAGTAGTAGTAGTAGTAGTAGTAGTAGTAGTAGTAGTAGTAGTAGTAGTAGTAGTAGTAGTCCGTAAACTGCATTGTGTAATGAAAGTTAGAGACTTACGGGAATCCGAGCATTCGACAGACAACAAGAGCAAGTGTATACCCGACCCCGTCGTCACAAACTGTTCCCCATTGTCCATTCATATAAACCTCAAGACGTCCTTCATGGGGATCCGGACTCCCCACTAAGCGAACGTTCTGCACTGTGGCGCCAAAGACCAGTCCTGTGGATGTGGAAATTTGCAGGAATAAATATGTCCTATCTAACGAGTAAAGTCTATTTCTATATTTATTCATTCAGTTAAACATTTAGTGAGTTAGTTTGTTAAATAGTTCTTGAGTTCTCAGCTTGGCAATGCATACTGATGCTTCGTTCTCTTCTATGAGAGTTTACCCAGACAATGCCAGATACTGGTCATGGCTTCTGGTGGTGACATAATGGATGAATATAGTTTTATCCATGCCCCACCCATCTTTAGCTAAGCTCCACACACACACACACACACTTCGCCGAATTGGAATCGATCGATCACTGAACTGCCTGACGATAAATTACCAGAAAACTATATTGGCAAGATGTTAAATACTTTGAACCTAATTTAACTGGGTGCTGCTGCTGTCAAAAATATTCAACATAGTACTTATTTATAGTAATGGCATACAATCCGTACAATACCGCGTAGTCCGTTATCAATTAAGCGTTCGTTACGAACTTCTCTATGTCAACCATGACGTCAATCGATTATGACGTCATCCTACACTTCACGTAGCTGATTGTAACGTCTTATGGCTGATGGATAAACTCGAAAGGTGCATTGGATTCTGAACCAAACGAATCAATGGGTCACATATATCTCACAAATGGACTCTTTGGAGCAGTTTAGTAGAAGAGTTACAATATAGGTGGCTGGACTTATTGGTAGAGAGGGTGATCGTGTCATCTCATTTACATAATAGGCCGCCCCCTTCAATCTCTCTCCATTCGTCTCTCTATCCCTCCCACCCTGGCCCCCCTCGTCATCTCTCATTCTCCCCCATTTCTCTCCCCTCCCCCCTCCCCTCCCCTCCCTCATCTCTGCCTTGCCCCTCTCCATCTCTCCCATTCACTCCATTTCTCTCTCTCTCTCTCTCTCTCTCTCTCTCTCTCTACCTGCCGCTCCCCCCATCCACTCCATCCTCGCACCCGCCCTGCCCCCATCTCTCCCCCATCTCTCCCATTCACTCCATTTCTCCACCCCACCCCTTAACCCCATCCATCACTATCCTCTCTCTCTTTCTCTCTCTCCCTCTCCTTATTCCCCCCTGCCCCCTTTCCATTTCTCTCGTTCTCTCCATTTATCTCCCCAACCCTCCCACGCCGCTGTCTCCCTCCCGCCCCTCCCTCCTCCCTCACCCTCTCCCCGTCCCTTTCGTCTCACTCTCTCTACCTCTCTCCCTCCATCCTCGCACCATCCCTGCCTGGCCCTCTCCCTCTCTCTCTCGTTCACCCGCCGCCTCCCCTCTCTCTCTCCCTCCCTTTCTCTCTCTCTCTCTCTCTGCCTTCCTCCCCCTCTCTATCTCCCTCCCACCCTCCATCACGCATCCATTCCCACTCTCTCCCTCCCCTCTCTTTCTTTCTCTGCCTCTCTCTCCCCCTCTTTGACTCCTCCGCCCTCTCTCTCTTACATCCCTCCCTACTCCCCACCCCCTCCCTCTCTTTCCCTCCCTCCCCCTCTTTCTCTCTCGAACGCGTGCAATTAACCGTTCAATCATGTTATGCAGGCAGAATATACATTCAGTTATAACCTTTGAAATTAATTGGACTTGAGGTGGTTGCGGCATTGGGCAGCAACATCAGTTAAGTCAAATTAATTTCATGAAATATAACAGCTTATGTATGCCTTTAAATTAGTGTATACCTATCTTTGTGTAAAAAAGATAATGATAAATTGAACAATTTCTTTTGTGTACATTGTCATAAATACGCTACCACATACTTAAAATGGTGAATTTAGTGGGAAATTGCAAAAAAGCCGACTAGCTTCGATGATCACATTTTTTGTACAACCTTGCTCTGTCCTTGTCTATAAGGAAATTAAATTGAGGTAGTTAAATTTCTGTGTTGGTTCGAGCTTTTCAACAAAATTATACAAACAGAACGCCGTCATTATTTGGACAAACATATAAGAAATGTAACCCGGTAAAACTCTACTTAATCACGTTCATATTCACACGTGTAATATTTGAGTGTACTCGATCACGTATCGCCACACTCATATCACGTGCGTCGGTCTAGATCAAGGAAATCTTACTATATTAAATAGAAAGACCATTGTACCCTATTTTTCATTCACTAGACAACCTCTTGGTACTCCCAAAAATGAAATTTCTTCACTACAGAAACCAATAGGAAAACTCCCATAACACAATTATGCAAATCCCTGCTGCCTAAGAACTACTCGATATTTTAAAATCAAATCTAGATGATCCATGTGACAATCTGTGTTTTAAATGATACCAAATTATTTAGCGAAATATGCTTTATAGTGTAGATGCAATGGCAGATAGAACACGACATCTGCTAAATAAAAATACACAAATAAACAATACTCATTCTCCGCGTTGAGATAGTGAGCCAATGACTCATATCCTTCTGCACAAATACATATGATGAGTTTCTAACTCATTGCGAAAATCTGGTTAATTATTTTTAACACAATTTGATTGAAAGTTGTTTTCCATAAAGGTAGGAAGATTTTCAGACAACATGTTTTCAAAATAAATTATGACATTTAATATATTTATCTCACTTGGAAATAGGATTCCAGGGAATTTGGAATGAAATGTCTGTCTCATTACACGTGGCAAATTGACATATGTATGTATGGCTCCTTTGGCTGTATTTCCTCATTTAAAAATAATAATTGTATATTGTTAATGATTAAGTTTGGTAGATAATCTGTCTTAGATGCTATTTAATCCTTTAGCACTCGCCTCAGCCAAAAACGGCTTCTACAGTGGTCTTGAGAAATATGTCCATTTGCCGAGGAAAGCGAAGACTATTTTTCGAAAATTTACCACGCGATAAGTGAGCCAGCCATTCTAGTGGTAAATTTTCAAAAATGACATTCTCTTGATTTGACTGGAAGCCGTTGCGGCCTTCGAGTAAAATTAATTTCAAATTTTCAACAGTTTTCTTGTATTGTTGCCTTGAAAATAAAATATGGGGAGTTAGTCGGTGAAAGGGTTAATAAATATAACAGCTTTGTTATTTGCAACAGATTTTTTGATGCAAAAGTGTAGACGAAGTCGCATTCTCGATGCAGCAGCTTTAATTATCAATAGGGTTATGAATACAGCAACATTCTCGATAGCAACAGCTTTTATGGCACATTTTTTTTTTTTAAATTTAGTTCAGTGGGTGTCATGCTAGGCCTGTATGGATTGTGATGCGGACGAAGAAACACTCACCCACCCGCGCCTGAATGCAACGACAACAATAGCAGCAGCAACAACAACAACAACAACAACAACATTAGAATCAACAGCAGCAACAACAACACCAGCAATAGCTGTCATGTAATTAGACCAATACTGATCCTGGCTGGATTATTGCGGTAATTCTCCAAAGCATAGTAAGACTCATGATGATAACATTGAAAACAATTTGACTGAAATTTGTTGATACTCACAACAGCAGCAACATTCAATCAAAATATCTTAAAGGCAATTGCATGTAGTCATGCGTTCTTTCTGGAGCCGGCTTCGCTTGGACTTTAGAGTGAATGTTGCCTTGAAATTATCAATATATTCTTGACAGGTTTATTGATATGACTCCCAGAAATGATAGATAGTGCTGATTTATTGCTGATATTAAGTTACAAGAGGGATAATTGCTATTTGCTCCTGTCCATTGTTTTGACATATTCAGCGTCATTCAACTGAATGCTGTTGCAGTTTTTACAATTGCTGTTACTGATTTTGCTATCACTGGTGTTGCCGTTATTGCTGCTCCTGCTCACAGAAAAGTTGCAACATCTATGTGAATGTATCGCCATCATGTCTGTAACAGTGTTCTATTTGCAACATCTTTGAATTCAGCAGCTTTGTTTTCGAATGCAACAACGTTGTGGTTGTAAGAATGTTAAGAATGGGATATTTGTATAGGCTAATTTAGCAACAGCCTTATTGACGCAGTAGCTATATCGGCTAGATAGCAACTGTTTAATGTGGCGCAACTGTTTCTATATGTGGCAGATTTTGTTTTTAAATAGTATTATGGGCATGACAACCTTCTTCATACATCAGTGTTTTCTTTATAACAGTTGTATGGTTGCAACAACTGTCTGTCATTTAATCACTCTTAAGACACATACTTGCAGACAAAATGTTTTTTAAAGTAACATGTATGTATTTACTTTTTAGATTTGATGACATTTCCTCATTGATATAGCAGATATAGCTTTTGCAGCCAGATTAATATGCCTAGTTGTATTACTATGTATTATTAGCTGTAAGACTGAGTGGGAGAACCAATGTGGCGAACGCTGAATTCAATGCATTGTATAAAGCGGATTAGGCAATGGTTTTTCTATGTATAAGATGTCTATCATATGGACTCACAAACAGGCCCTCTCCGTGCCATCATCCTATTGCTCTATCCTCGCCCTCTCACTCCTCTCCCGCATCGAGTACGAACAGCGTAGATATGTGAGTGGGCGTATGTTAGTACGATGTCTCCGTGCCGGAGATAAGGGACTTATGACGTTCACAGGCATCTGGCCGCTGATTGGTCAGCCTGAAAAGGGGTTTCTCGGATAATGACGTAATTTTCTTCTTCTTTTAGGAATACGCACCCTATGAAAGAGCACTGCCATGTTCGTAGTTTAAATTTTATCAAGGAGCCAAATTTACAATATCCAGCATGTAAATAGTTAATCACTTATACAGGGGCCGATACAGGGGGTGGGGTGGTGGTGGGTGGGGCGATGGTGGGGTTGGTGTATAACCCGGGTGGAAGAGCGCGTTATAAGATGTGCAGCGCCATATCGCGTCGCGGCGCTCCTAATCATTGGAGGGAGCCACACCGTCATGACAAACAGTACAGCTAAAAAATAAGATAAATATTGATACTATTGGATATTTTGAACATAATCGGATTGGAAGTCATTGCTGCCTAAGGCAACAATCTCTTCCCATCAAATTATATTCAAATTATTCAACAGAGCATTTATCAGATTGTGTTCAAAGTTCTAAAGTACTAAATAAAATGTTTCTGGTTTTGTTTTGTACACATTCTATGTTATTTCCGACATGTACTGCATCGTTCGCTAGGATTTTAAAATCAGAAGAACGTGGATTAATGCATGTCTGCGAGTAACTACATGAATGTACACTCCATCTTGGTAAGAATGATATGATATAGGACCTTGAATATATATTTACGGAGCTATTTAAAGCGGGGGTTCAGTTACTCAATGTGAGACATTCGACCCCATTTGCATGGGACAAGGAGTTATTCGAAGTGTCCTCTCTTGTCAAATAATGGTACTACTATAGGGAGTTCCGTGTCATGAATTTGGATGCGACAGCCCCTCTGGACTGGCAACCATGCGACGCGCTCAATAGTCTAACGTTGGTCCACGGTATACAATGATCACTGCGCATGGGGTTGGGGGAGGGGGCAGGGGCGAATTCAGATGTCAGAGTATACCCCGCCCCAACATCGGAACGGCGCTGTTTCTCCTCCCAACAAATTATGACTGTTGCACTATCAGCACCGCCGTCACTACGCATTCTAATACACCCGCGCATCTGTAGTTACTCTCGAGTTAGTCTATAAGTCACTGCCCACATGTTTGTTTAGAGATGAAGAATTTATCTTATCGGTTCTGTAGTGTTAAACTAAAGCGGCGATTACTCGTGATAGGCATACATCTTGAACTTATATTTGTAATTCCATTAATTCTTTTCTTAGCATTATTGAGACTTAGAGCACTTATGATAGACTCTAGATTTCATGTGAGTGCGTGCGTGCGTACGGGGGTTGTGCGTGAGCGCGCGCGTGTGTGTGTGTACAGGCGTGCTTACGGTGGTGCGTACGCGCGCGCGCCTGCGCGCGTACGTGCGTTATCTCCAAGCAATCACTCCCGAAGAACACGGCGAGAATAGAGCTCTAAGCCAGGTGCTTGGTGAGTTGAATTATGCGTTAAATTCCTCGTCCGGTGCAGTGTTTAATTCCGTACGACAGGCAAACGATCTTATACCCATGACATATGTGGTTACGACGACAACTGTATCTACCACCGAAACGGTGTCATGTACCGTTGTAGTCTCATCCATCCCATCCATCTCGCCACTACCACCGCCGCCGCCGACGCAGTGGTCGAACATTAGCCCTAGCGAATATGGATTATGCGCAAGACCTATGCCAATGCTAAGACCTACAAACTTAAATTTTCTAAATGTGTTGTGAGACCCAAGCATCATTGGTAGTCAAGTGGCGCACCACACGGCAGTACACAACGTGCCGGCTCCACGACAATGGCAAGCGGCTATTGATAACGTTCTTGGACAACTACAAATGGTGACATCTAAATTAAATGACGTCAGCAGTGCCCAAGACAAAATCTTTCATAACCTGGGGAGATTACAAAATATAGAAATGCACATGCAAAGCTATAGTGATTCGATACAGAAGATGGACCAACGGGTCTGTGGTCTTGAGCACAGGACTGTGGAGACCGAAGCAATTGCACGATCAGCGGTCGACACTACGGAGGCACTGAAAACAGAAATCTGCCAGTTGAGAAGTGAAAATGAAGCCCTCAGATCGCAATCAAACGAAATGATGGACCGAATAATTGATCATGAAAACCACTCGATGAAGTACAATTTAATATTTCTGGGTTTAAAAGCAAACGAAAGCGAAACCAATTTCTTAAAAATGAGTTGAATATTGACGATTGCATTAATTTTCAGAACGCCCATCGACTTGGCAGAGCAAAAAGTAATTCTGATCAGCATCGACCAATAATCGCTAGATTTACGTATTATAAAGATCACGAGCGAGTACGTTCTGCCGGTTATGAACAATTACGCGGTTCTCCATACAGGATAGTGCAGCAATATCCACTAAAGATACGCGAACAGCGTAAAGTGCTCATACCAACAATGATGCAAGCGCGAAGACAAAACCGGACAGCCAAACTCGTATACAACCGGCTCTATATTGACGGACAAATATATGATCCACGAGCAAATGTAGGACACGGTGAGATACGACCAGACATGTACAACCACATCGCAACTCCTCAACCATCAGCTGGAGGCCCACAGGTGACGTCCCAGGCGGAGCATGGCCACATTTGCGACAGTTTCATAATTCCACAGCACGCCATCAAGATATGATTCGGCCGCAGATGAATGCATAGAATGAACGCGGGGATACCCATCACCGACTGGAACTCACGCAAACATCTGAACTTGTCAATTTACGTGTGAGTCACGACAGACTAGTTATCCCAGCGCGGTTAGAGAGACTAAATCCGCTATTCACCGCGCAGATAAGTGAACCACGCAATATAAATAAATCTTTTTCCATATGTATCACCACCACCACCACAACCACCACCACCACAACCACCACCACCAAAAACAACAACATCAACAACAACAACAACAACAACAACAACAATATTGCACGTTCGCATGCTGATATAAACAAGAAACATGATAACCGTAACCATTGTACATATTTATGTAAAAATATTGTCCATAACGTACCTACTCTGACGATCGCCACCTCTACCACTGCTACCACCAGCACTGAAACTACTGCTACTGCTGCTACTGATGTTAATGCTGCTGCTGCTGCTGCTACTACTACTGCTACTCCTATTTTTGATGCTGCTACCGCCACTACTGCTACAGCTATTATTACTGCCGAAACTGGCGCTGCTGCTTCTGCTCCTCCCACAACCTCTGCCCCTGTTTCTACTGCTAATACCACTACTGCTGCTGTTGCTGCTGTTACCACTACTGCTGCTACTAATATTATTACTGCTGTTGCTGCTGCTGCCGCTATTGCTGCTGCTGCTGGGACAACTGCTGCTAATGTTAATGCTAGTGCTGATACAACTGTTGCTACTGCAACAACTACTGATGCTGCAGTTAATTTAACTAATGCAATGTAGGCTACCCGGAAAATGTTCCTGATACCCTCCACCCCGATGTAAATACGTTTGTCGACCCAAATAGCGACCAATATAATGGCCCTATAAGGAATACGTTGCCCAGTTTATTGCATATTGCATGCCTAAATGTTTACGGTATTAGATCGAAAAAACAATTCCCGGAATTTCACAGCTTTGTAAATGCGCATGATATTATCTATTTGAACGAATTAAAAATAAATCAAACAGACCACGTGTCTATAGTAAACTACGATTTGCTAGTCAAACTAAGAAAAGGGACTGGCTCCTCTGGTGGACTAGGTTTATTGGTCAAAAGCAGTCTTGCAAAATATATTCATATCACAGATACAGATACAGATAATGATTTCGTCATGTGGATACATATAAAAAAGGACATCGTTTGTAATAACAAAGACATACTAATGGGCATTGTATATATACCACCAGAATCGTCCAAATATTACTCAAACGAAGCGTTTGACAAAATTGAACAAGATTATCTAATTCTTAGCAGTAAGTATGAATTAATCTGCTTAGTTGGAGATTTTAATGCAAAAACTGAATCACATCGTGATTACGAAATGTATGATAAGTTTACAATCCAACAGTTTAGAGTAGACGATTGGGCAAATGAAGAACTCCAGAAATTGTCATTCAATGGGTTCCCTATAGAAAGACACAGCCAATGTCAAGCACTACTGAACGGCAATGGTCGAAAGTTATTGCAGCTGTGCAAAAATCTCTGCGTCTTCATTATAAATGACAGACTAGGTAAAGATGCGACAATGGGCAAAGCGACCTGTAGACATAGAACTATATTAGATTATATGATAGCAAATAGGAAATTTATTGAAATAATACAAGAATTTGAGGTATACGACTATGACCCGCTAATTTCAGACATACACTGCGCACTTCACATAGGTATACACCGCAGCAACGACGACGACGACGACGACGACGACGACGACGACGACGACGACGACGATAATAATAATAATAATAATAATAATAATAATAATAATAAACACCAGGCGAACACCAACAAACGAATCCACTGGGTTCCACATAAAAAAGAAATGGTTGTGCAAAACCTAAGCTCTGATACGCTTAAGCAAATTAAGACCAAATTAAGCCAGATAGAATTAGCTGACCAGGAAGATATCAACGTAATAATGAATATGATAAGCGATCTGTTTATTGACAGTGCGCAAAAGACATTCGGCAAGAAAAAACGTCTACCAAGGTAGACGTAAAATTAATAACCAACCGTGGTTCGGCAAATAATGCTCCCAGAAACGCCAATTATACCACACAGCACGAAAAGGATATAATCTTAACAAAACTGAAAACAACTATCAAAGACTTAAAGAGGCCAGCAACCAGTACAAACGAGCAGTTAGGCGGTACTCGCAAGACATGCGCCAACAACTACACACAAAGCTGCGTAACCTACACAAAACGGACACAAAATTCTTCTGGAATTAGTTAACAGTAAACACAAGAAAACTGACGATACACGAATCGAGATAGATAAGCTCTTCGAATACTATAAGTCAGTCAATGAATCTACGGAAACAGACGGCATAAGCCCTGAAATTGAAATTCCCGACTGTAAGGAACTCGATGTACCTATTACGCAAAACGAAATCGCTGAAGAAATCAAACGTTTGAAAAAAGGGAAGACAGGGGGAGTTGACCAATTAAGTAATGAATATATTAAAGCTACTGTAGACCTAATGATTCATATCTATGAGAAACTCTTTAACTTAATCTTAGACAGCGGTTGTATGCCTGAAGTGTGGTTAATAGGAAAAATAATCCCTATATGTATAAATAAGGGAAGCCCAGAAGAACCGGGAAATTATCGCCCTATAGCATTGCTTAGCTGTATGGGAAAGCTGTTCACCTCGATATTAAACAAAAGACTACATACATATTCAGAAAAGTATGAAATTATCTCTGAATCACAAACCGGTTTTAGAAAAGGAAAGTCTACACTAGATAATATTTTTTCTCTGTATTTAATAAAAGAACTGTTATTTGCGCAAAGGAAGAAACTCTATTGTTGCTTCATCGACTTTCGACAGGCATTTGATACAGTGTGGAGGCAGGGCCTTTGGACTAAGCTTATTAAAACTAACATAACTGGAAAATGCCGTAGTGTTATATATAGCATGTACAAGTCAATTAAGTCATTCGTCGCATACAATAATATTGACTCAGACTACTTTGTGTGCAACACTGGTGTAAGACAAGGAGAAAATTTATCTCCCTTTTTATTTTCAATATTTTTGAACGATCTAGAAGAATATTTAACAGAACATCGAATATCCGGTCTTAGCTCATTAACCCAACAGGCAGAATTCTACTTAAATCTATTTCTTTACCTTGCAATACTGCTATATGCAGACGACACAATACTCATGGCGGATTCTCCTACGGCACTGCAACGGGCCTTAAATGTCTTTTACGACTATTGTACTGCCTGGAAACTGCATGTTAACACAGCAAAGACTAAAGTCATGATAATTTCCAAACGTAAGCAGCGGACAGAATTACATTTTAAAATTGGAGAGCACCCTATCGAGATTGTGGATGAATTTATTTATTTAGGTGTCTGTCTCAGACAAAACGGAAGCTTTGTTAGCTGTAGGACTCGGAACGTTAAACAGGCAACCAATGCCACTTTCTCTTTACTAAGTAAAATAAAAGAGCATGACATCCCTATAGACCTACACAATTATTTATTCGACACAATGATAACACCTATGTTACTGTATGCCTCGGAAGTGTGGGGATTCGAAAATGATCGCCAGATAGAAACTTGCCAAACAAAATTCTTTAAAAATGCACTACACCTTAAGAAATCCACACCAAATGTCATGATATATGGCGAATTGGGCCGACTGCCACTCAATATAACTATAAAATGTAATATAGTCAGGTTCTGGGCGGGGTTGGTAAACGCTGGGTATGGGAAACTGTCATCAACACTGTACTACTTAGCATTAGAATTCTCAAGAGAACGAAATACTGACATCAAATGGATTAAAACCATCAAATTCATTCTAGAAATAACTGGTCAGGCAGACTTGTTCTACCAGGAGGAAATAAACACCGCACAAGTAATCGCCAAAACAAAAAGAGTCCTCGAACAACAATATACCGATGAGTGGAAAGCAACCATAAACCAATCGTCACGTCTGACATTCTATAAACAGATCAAAGAGAATATAGTTTTTGAGAAATATTTAAAAATCCTACCGTACCGAGAAGCTCTTATCTTATGTCATTTCCGAACACTTAACCACAAACTAGCGATTGAATCCAAAAGATGGCTAGGTATTGACAGATCAGAAAGATTGTGTTCTGAATGCAACTGCATAGAAGATGAGATGCATTTTCTCTTCTTATGATCTAAATTCAATAGACAAAGGCAGAAATTCATACCACGATTCTATACAGAAACCCCTAATACCGAGAAAACTAAAGGATTGTTTGCAATATGCAATAAACCGCTCCTTATCAAACCCTCCAAATACTTGTTAGCATCAAAAAAAATTAAACAGCTGGACTAATTCATCCATCTTCTAACACAATCATACACCCGAGTTATCTATCAACCCAAGTATCCATCGTCATCATTGTTAAAGCGATGCTAATCTCATCTCAAACGCGATAGATTGTACGATAGATTATAGTTTATGGATTCCATATCATTCACATCCTGTTACATTCCCTTACATGTATCACAATCATTTGCTTTGTAACATGGTGTAAACATTGAACAGTGAGCACCGTGATTTTGTTTACTCAAGCGATAGTGTATGGTGTCATGTAAGTGCCAATGCATTACATTCTTTATTATGCAAATCATCTTGGTGAATATTTTGGGGATAATTTGATTGGAAGTTGGCATTGCCTATGGCCGTAACGGCTTCCGGTCAAACTGGTCTCAGAATAGTCATCAGCTTACTTGTATGATTGTTTTCATATCATATTGCCAAATTATATGTGACACCGCTATGACTGAGCGTATTGACCAAGGCAGATACGCTAGTTTTTCCTTCTGATTGGTTGAAAAGTAAGGCATGACAGCCACCATAGGCTTTAGAAATGTACCAACGTTTAAACTACTCATGCCTGAATAGCTTTCTTTAGCGGCATGATAATAAGCTTAATATTATAGTATAGTTTACGAATGACGTGTTAGATCAACTGAACAACTATTATATGAAGTTAGTTCTCCTTTAATACTGCCTGAAACACTGCAGGGGCAGGTGGCCCAAAATAGTTAATAAATTGATTATTGTTGTTATCATTATTATGTAAGCGATCCCACTGTCGTAGCCCTCGTCGGCAGCGCGGCGGAGATGGTATGATAATAATAATAATAATAATAATAATAATAATAATAATAATAATAATAATAATAATAATAATAATAATATTGTATTTCTACCGCCATTGTCAATGTACACATAATCCTCATATGCCGTTGTCACGGCATGAGTGTAATAAAGAAAATACGAATACCAAGTCAGACATCAATAATTTGTCTAGTATGACTCCAAAGAGTTTTCAGAAATCTTTATCATCATAGCGCCAAATGAGCATTGATCATATTCACATACCTGTAATCAGTGACCAGGTTGTCTTTCCCGGTCACATAGGTAAACACCCATCCAATATGGTAATCACGTAACGGAAAGCTCACCTTATCTTATACTGATATTGTGATAGAATTTGCCACCAATGTCCATGGCATTTTAGCTTTTTATCATGCCGACAAGGAACGATATTCAGGCTTTAATATCTAAATGTTGATACATTTCTACAGCCTCTGATGGCTGTCATGATTTACTATCAGACAAATTCTAGAGTGTCTGCCTCGGTATATACACTCAGTCATTGAGGTGCCAGCTATAGTTTGGCAATGTTATATGAAAGCAGTCATACAAGTAAGCTGTTGCCTATTCTGAAACCAGTTTGACTGGATGGTATTGCTGCCATAGGCAGCAACAACTTTCAGTCAAATTAGTTTCAAAATATTCAACGGGATAAGTATTACATAATAAAGAATGCAATACCTCGGCACATACATGACACCACACACTATCACCTGAGGAGACAAAATGGTAGGGAACATTGTTCAATATTTCAATATATTTCAATATTTACCTGATATTACAAAGCAGATAAGTGTGATACAGCGACGGGGATGTGACCGGAAATGAATGATATGGAATCTATTAACCATAATCTATCGGTGCAATACAACATTTGAAATGAGATTAACCTCCCGTTAATATAAAGTCTCGTTTTGCGATGACACTTCTATAGTATTTTGCTTTATCTAAATGTCTGAAAGTGTTCCGTTTATGCCCCGCCCATTTCTAGCTAAACTCCGCCCGCTTCGTATGCGTGTTGAAATTCATTTGAAACGTTGAAACCTGAATTTTCATCAAGATAATATATACAGGTAATCTGTTGAATATTGTGAAACTAATTTGACTGGGAGCTCTTGCTGTAATATACAGCAACAGCTCCGAGTCGAATTGGTTTGAAAATATACAACGTAAAGTTTTTAAAATTGTAAATGTATCAAAACCATAATTGGACAAGCCGGCTTTTGCAATCGTCTTGAGGCGTGTCCATTTGCTGCCCAACAGAAGAACTTTTTTTTAATTTACCACTGAAATGACTGGCTTTGTAACCAAAACAGTCATTCTAAAGGTAACTTTTCAAAAATATTCTTCTCTTGGGCCCACAAATGAGCACTGGCTAAGCACAAAGATTTAGATATTCCTGACCATCGCGCCTTTAATCGGCAAGCTGGCCAAAAATACTCTTAAACATTTTCCCAAATTCTAATGGTAAATTTACAAGAACAGTTTGCTCATGGCCAGCAAATGGTCATTCACTTTAACTAAAATTTAAATTTTCTTGAAAAATCGTAAAATAATCGTTCTGTTTTCGGATTACGGATCAATCGATCCTTGCACCGAATGTCAATTTCCAGAAAGCTATACAGGTAAGCCGCTGAATATTTTGAAACTAATTTGACTGGGAGCTGTTGCTGCCCATGCCTTACATTCATCAAAGACATGGGGGGCTAACCTGTAATAAAATAAGCTAGCAAGTATCAGAAGAATTCCCAAACGCAGAATACTTACCATTATTATGTAACAGGGCAACAGCTACAAAACACGTGACGGCATTCAAAAAGATACCCATATTAATGCTAACCAAGCCTCTGTAATGCGAATAAAACTTGGAGATTATTCAATTCCACTTTTAATTAAATAGATTCTCTTTGGAATAAAACTATGTAGTTGTCCCTATACAACACCGAACAAACTTTATATAGGAATTGGGAGTGCGTTGTCGTTAACACAATTCTGCTATTATTTATATAACCTTGTCCATCACCGTCACACGTTTGATCAGGTGCAAAGAATAGTATTGTATTGTACTGTATTTATTTTACACCCAGGTCGCTATACAGGGATAGATGGGAAGGTTACGGTGTCTCCCCTTTTTAACTTTTTTTCTTCGTATTTTCTTTATTACACTCAGGTCGTGACAACGGCATATGAGGATTATTTGTACATTGACAATGGCGGTAGAAATACAATATTATTATTGGTTTAATAGTCCGGGAGCCAATTTTTAAAAGGGGTCTAGAAGAATGGTTTCGTAGCACACCCAGTATTCAGAAGGTTTGTCTCTATATTATGCTAGACCGATGTCTTGGGTATATTCTGAGCCGTGTTGTACAAGAAAATTGTGGTATCACTAACCCGTGAGAAGCCCATTTACAATAGGTGTTGAATGTAGTTTTCAGACAATTATCACAATGGTAAATTTTTCACAAACTTAAGCGCATGTTATATCAATACAATCTTAACCAAAATGGAAAGGAGTGATCGTATATCGCAGATTTATACATAATCAACCTCGTTTAAGACACCCGTATGTTGCTTTGTTCATATTGGGGCACTTAGGTCTTCTTGTGACTAGCAATACCTTAGCTACAACAATGCCCATGTTTTATACATTTTTCATAATTAAACTTTTAACTGACATGCAGTGCATGTCTACACAAGCTGGCAGGACATATTTATCACGTGAGCAAATGAGAGAATGTTACTCATCCGTGTCAGAGTCATCTTCGACAATGGTATGCTTATTGTCACACATTTCACCTCCCATACAAAGGCATGCTTCAGTGCAGAGTAGATGGTTAGCCTTGCATTGGCAGAGATCTGTTCGTTTGCAGGCAGACTTTTGACATCTACATGATGTGAGTTCAATTAATCCAAATGGAGCAGGATCCTTTGATATTAGAACAGGCGTGAGTAGACCATCCACTATACTCCAGCCATGTCCATTTGGAGATGGAAGATTCTGAACAGCTTGCAATGAACGTCTCCAAACAAGAGCTTGAAAATCGGCCCTTTCGGTGTGATGCTTTAGACTATTCGATGTAGGTGGAAGATTTTCATTTCTTTGTCTTTGTCTCTTTTGACAAAAGAGCCAATAACGGGTTTCATCAGCTGTCTTTCCCACATCCCTGGTGGTATACAACTCACAGACAAATTTCTCACATAGAATTGCAGTATTCGGTGATAAGTCAACATGTTCGCCGAGTTGGGCTAAGCTAAGCTGATGACATTCAGATGACTTTAAGAGATTGAATGATTTTCTCTTAGCGACTCCGAATAATGCACTAGTGCTATCACAACATGTAAGAGAATGAAACCCAGGCAAAGACAGACAGATTGCTGGGCCCAGTACTTGAGCAACTGTATGTATTGGTATGTATCGCAATTTGTCCTTTGTGCCCGTACGGAACCATAGTTCAGAACAGTGAAGCGAACGATACGTATATATACTAAGTACTGCCACGTCTGTATCAGGAGACTGCATAACAACACGCATGTGGTCTTTTGAAGCGTGTAGCGCGTGCAACATCATACGCGTATCTGCTTCCTCGTGATCTGATCGAAGTTCTTCCAAATACGACGAATTGTTCGCTGAAATGACAACAACATCCATTCCATCATTAAAGCCGCCAGCAAGAATGACGCAATTGTCGGCAGATAGCATATTTGGACCAGTATCACGCCACCGCTTGCTGAGAAATGCAACCAGGTTACTTTTGTTGCTTGGATTGCTGATGTACTTGGCCCATTGCTTTGGAACGGGAGTATTTTCTCCAGCAATATTTACTTCCAATGCTGTTGATGACCCACGTTTTAGCCGCTCTTCCGCTTTGAGAGATTCCAGTCTATCATATCTGTCAAAAACTATATCTACTCTGTTGTAGTCTTCTTGATTCAGTGGAACTGTAACGATGTGCCAGTATTTATCAGCCAATTCTCCAAATGTAGACGTACTTCCAGTTTTAACCATTTGCATAATTGCCATGCCATCTACTACATAAGCTGTTGCGCCTGTCTTGTCAACAGGTGGAAGCCGTCCATCAACATTTACTTCCTTTTCTAGTTCACTTAACAAAACACTTTTCACATTCTTTCTTAGAGTCCCATCCGTATGTGACAATGATAGTGGAACAGCAGACAGTTCATACGTCATCACTAGTTTTAAATCAACATCTCTGGACCTTGCGGCAATAATTAATCGACCAAATAGTTCGTGGTCAGATCTCACATTGTGAATTTTTTTATCATTTGTTTTGAGGTTTTTTTCTGTCCTAGGCTGGCAAATGTTTTAAGTTTTAAGTGTGGCAACGTGTCCCAAAAGCTTCTCGTGTTAGTGTCCAGCCGCTCCTGAACAAAATTGTCCATAATCTCCTTAGCAATGTCACAGGCGGAAACAAGTCTCTTTGCGATTTCACTAGGCAATAACACGCCAGTTGCAATGTTTACAAGCGGAAGACACTCGCTGTCGTCGTTTTCCGCAATATTAAAGGGATTGGTCATTATATCTGATGAGAACATCGAAAGTATCTTCTGCACATCGGTTTCATCCCTGTTCATTCGATTAGTCCCCATTTCCTTATGTACTCCAAACATGTGACTATCTTGTAACCCACACATTTGCTTTGTGACCGTTGTTATGGCTGCCCTCTCGTGGCTAGTTAAAAACCACCTCTCCAGAGCTCCTGGCTTTGTGTTATTTCAATAATACCACCTCGCTTTTTGGAATCCAAATTAATCGATTGCTCTAAGGCCATATCTGTCCACACCTGATTGAATGGATGGTGTGAGCGACTTACGGAATGATTTCCATTCAAGAATTGTTCATGTACATGGGGATGTGTACTTGGAAGCATCTTCATGTCCGCAAGATATATTGGCAGCCATCTTGCATAATTGGTTCTGTCCATGCTGTAGAAATATGGCGCCATAGCAGCAGTAGCAGATAGGTGTGCCTGCCAATCTCCAGTTCTCTCAGCTCTTATGAATCCAAGCAGCAGCTCTACCATATGAATATATGAGTTCCAAAATGCGAACAGGTGTGATTTCGAGCTTGACTCAACTTTAAAGGATTTGAACAGCTGTTGCAATTTATTCACGTACATACACACCTCTTTGAAATTTTCTTGCAGTGCGTCTAAGTCGTCAATGCTGCTTCGGCACATCTTAATTTTCTCATCCAGGCATAATTTGAATTATATGTAGACAATGACAATGAGAGCGATGTGAGGTGTAGTATTCATTTTAATGTGTTTTTCCGCACCGATTACCACCACATCCATCTGTCTCATTACAACCACCATTACCTGGGTGCTTTGTCAACAATGGTACAGCTGGATATACAGATTCGATGATGGAGTTAATATACATACATAAAATATAACCTTCACATTTCACCCTCGCCTTTGGTATAAGCATGAAAAATGTATGTTGGATATATGTTAGGTCGATATCCGTCTAAATATCATATATGGTGAATCTAATACGATATTACTTTGAGTTATGACACGATCATGCTTATATCGTTGTGCACTGTGGATACAGCCAAAGCCTAGACCCCCTATTCACAGCAATCGGGATAACTAATTAGTGCTACCACAATTTGTTTGTACAACAGGGCTTAAAATGTGTGGGACATGTCCCCCAAGCCACAGCAAGTGTCAGACCTTCCGAATACTGGGTGTGCTACGTCCCGATTCTGACCTAGCTTTAGCTCCTGGACTATAAACAGAATTTTATTTTGTTCAATGGGACCACAGTAAGACATAAGTCTTATACATGTGTCTCCCATACATACAAATACAATACATTAATAAATATATCAAGATGGGGTATAATAAAACATAATTAAATAGTAACGTATGTAAAACCAGTTAAATGATAATTTATATCAACCACTGATTACAATTGTCTAGGTGGTTCGCACGCTTACGTATGTGTACGTGAATATGTGCGTGTGTGCGTACGTATTGGCGTGCGTGTGTGCATACTGCGGGAGAGAGAGAGAGAGAGAGAGAGAGAGAGAGAGAGGGAGAGAGAGAGGGGGGGGAGAGCTGGAGAGAGAGAGAGAGAAGGAGAGAACAGGGGGAGAGAGCGAGAGGGGGAGGGAGGGAGGGGAGTAGAGAGCGAGAGAGAGAGGGAGAGAGAGAGAGGTTGGGATGGAGTGTGTATGTGTGTGGGGTGGGGGAGCGTTAGGGAAAGAGAGACAAAAAGAGAGGAGAGGAGAATATGAGAGACAGGGTATAAACTAAGAATTTGACAAGAGTGAGAAAGGTAAGGTGAGGAGCTCTTAATGCTGCATTCACCATGCTTGTATATGTTGGGCTGTTTGCATTTCGCTCTTATAGTTGCGAATTTAACAATTAGGAAGTTACTTAAAGCGGTTGGTATTGACTATGTATTGGCATACGGCGTTACATATTGTAACATTCTTTTCCAAGTCGACATTGTTAATGCCGTATAGAAGTTGATTAGCTGTCCGTGTGGCAAGAGAGATATTCTTTAGGACGAGCTAATTTTGGAGAGAGAATCTTTGGTCGTTAAAAAGAGGGCAGTGGAGGAGATAGTGATTTGTGGATTCATCAGTGTATCCACATGGGCAGCTAGCTGAGTCTGACAGAAAATTTTCAAATAGATACCGATTTAAATTACTACAGCCATTGCGAAGCCTACATAGGATTACATTAGGTAACCTTTGGCCGACATAATACCAGGGAGGAGGCGGTCGTATAGGCGACATGGCTTTCAGTTTGCTCTTGAATTCCGTGAGAGTAACGGAACACGTGACCGGCGCTGGGAGAGTATTCTATTATTATTATTATTATTATTATTATTATTATTATCATACCATCTCCGCCGCGCTGCCGACGAGGGCTACGACAGTGGGATCGCTTACATAATAATGATAACAACAATAATCGATTTATTAACTATTTTGGGCCACTTGCCCCTGCAGTGATTCAGGCAGTATTAAAGGAGAACTAACTTCATATAACAGTTGTTCAGCTGATCTAACACGTCATTCGTAAACTATACTATAATATTATGCTTTTTATCATGCCGCTAAAGAAAGCTATTCAGGCTTGAGTAGTTTAAACGTTGGTACATTTCTAAAGCCTTTGGTGGCTGTCATGCCTTAGTTTTCAACCAATCAGAAGGAAACACTAGCGTATCTGCCTTGGTCAATACGCTCAGTCATAGCGGTGTCACATATAATTTGGCAATATGATATGAAAACAATCATACAAGTAAGCTGATGACTATTCTGAGACCAATTTGACCGGACGCCGTTACTGCCATAGGCAATGACAACTTCCAATCAAATTATCCCCAAAATATTCACCAAGATGATTTGCATAATAACGAATGTAATGCATTGGCACTTACATGACACCATACACTATCGCTTGAGTAAACACAATCACGGTGCTCAATGTTCAATGTTTACACCATGTTACAAAGCAAATGATTGTGATACATGTAAGGGAATGTAACAGGATGTGAATGATATGGAATCCATAAACTATAATCTATCGTACAATCTATCGCATTTGAGATGAGATTAGCATCGCTTTAACAATGATGACGATGGATACTTGGGTTGATAGATAAATGTGGTGTATGATTGGGTGAGAAGATGGATGAATTAGTCTAGCTGTTTAATTTTTTTGATGCTAACAAGTATTTGGAGAGTTTGATAAGGAGTGGTTTATTGCATATTGCAAACAATAATTTAGTTTTCTCGGTATTAGGGGTTTCTGTATAGAATCGTGGTATGAATTTCTGCCTTTGTCTATTGAATTTAGAGCATGAGAAAAGAAAATGCATCTCATCTTCTATGCAGTTGCATTCAGAACACAATCTTTCTGATCTGTCAATACCTAGCCATCTTTTGGATTCAATCGCTAGTTTGTGGTTAAGTGTTCGGAAATGACATAAGATAAGAGCTTCTCGGTACGGTAGGATTTTTAAATATTTCTCAAAAACTATATTCTCTTTGATCTGTTTATAGAATGTCAGACGTGACGATTGGTTTATGGTTGCTTCCCACTCATCGGTATATTGTTGTTGTAACAGAGTGCATACATGTTAATATCTATAGTAATAGATTATTCTTAACATATTTAATTAGTTTCTACATAATCGCCATTTACACAATTCTATTTATCATTATTATATGGTGCTATCATCATCGTTGTTGATTGTTGTTTGCTGTTGTTGTTGTTGTTGTTGCTTCTGTTGATGTTGTTGCTGCTGTTGTTATAATAGTCAGAAGTCAGTATACACCATTGTACACATAATTAATTAATCTATATATAATAACCATTTTCATCATTCGTATTATCATTATTGTACCGTGTTTTGTTGTTATCGTTGTCATGGTTGTTGTTATCATTGTTTACGTTTTTGTTGAAGTTGTTGTTGTTGTTGTTGTTGTTGTCCTTGTTGATGCTGTTGTCACTGTCGTTGTCCGTGTCGTTGCTTTTGTTGTCGTCGTTGTTGCCGGCGTGGTCATCGTCATAGCTTGATGTTATTGTTGTTGTCAATTATTTGTTATTATTATTATTATTATTATTATTGATGGTCGTCCTTGTCGCCATTGTCGTCATTGTCGTCATCTGCGTCGTCGGGATCGTTGTCGCCTTCATGTGTCATGATTGTATCTTTCCATATAGGTCGGTATGTGCCAATCTGTAGGTTTGCTGCTTGCTCGGTCCGCCAAATATTTGGTCAAATGAATACTTTAAAAACTGTCGCGACATTAGTGTGTTCTCACTCCCTTACGCTATTTTACGAAGAAAATATGAACATTTCGAAGATAAATACAGATTTGTCGGTGTAAATATTTTGCGGTGACAAGCTAGAGTTAATAATGAAGGATTCCAGTTTATCCATCGATCGTATGACGTCAGAATCAACTGCATGACGTGTAGGATGACGTCATAATCAATACTTTGTTTCAAGACGCCATCAAGAATGAATACGCCATATAAGCGACTCCATGAAAACCCCTAAATCGCGCTGTTGTAAACTCCTTAAAGATCATATGACGTCATACTTCACATTTCCAGATTAGCAGACGTCATATGACGTCATAATCAGCTAAGCGGCGTGTAGGATGCTGTCATAATCATTACGTCATAAATGATTCTATTTGGCCCGTCTTTAACTCGTATTAGTCCGAGACGTCGTACGAATTGTATGTCTCTACTATTTAATAAACATGTTGTTGAATATTTTGAGACTAATTTGACTGGACGCTGTTGCTGCCATAGACAGCAAAGCCCCCAATCAAATTAGTTCCAAAATATGCAATAGCTTACCTGCATAGTTTTCTGGAAATTTATAGTCAGGGAGTTTAGAGATCGATCGATCCCATAAAGCGCGAGGTGTGGGTGGAACTCAGCTAGAGATTGGCGGGGCATAGCCAAAATGGAAAGGTATATTAACTGCGTGTTGAGTAGGACGACCTCATAATGAATGACGTCATGAATGACGTAGATATATTCGTCACCAACGCTTAATTAATGAGGGACTAAGCGTTGGTGTACGAATTCTGTCTATGCTATTTAATAAACATGCCACAGTCAAATAGTTTCAATATATTCAACACCTTACCTGTATAGTTTTCTAGAAATTTATAGTCAGAGAGTTCATGGATCGGTCGATTCAAGCACGGGTGACGCGTGGGTGAGGTTTTTAGCTAAGGATGGGCGGGGCGTGTCTAAAGCCGGGCTCCTTCATTATGGCTATTATCGCTGATAGTGGTTTATATCGCGCGGTATTTTTATGGAAAAACTGCGGTGGAAAAGGAACACATGCAGTTACGTTAATCTGAATTGAGTATATCAAATAGCCTCGCCTCACGCTGCAAACTCCGCGTTAGGGCAGACACACGCGACACGAAGCTTACACTGAACCACTGCTAAATTCTAACCCATCTTTTACCAATTTTACAAACGAAGCTTTTTATTAACTTTGTTTAACGGTTGATGAAGCCATCTTTGTTACAGTTACAGCAAACCTGTTAGCGGCTCTCTCCTCGCACTCTCCCGTTAGTAAGGGAACCTGTTTATGAAGATGACGTTGACACATGGTTTAAATATTACATGACAATGGAAGGATCCAGATTTAGCTATGACCCGCTCCACACGCACGCACGCACGCACGCACGCACGCACGCACGCACGCACGCACGCACGCACGCACGCACGCACGCACGCACGCACGCACGCACGCACGCACGCACGCACGCACGCACGCACGCACGCACGCACGCACGCACGCACGCACGCACGCACGCACGCACGCACGCACGCACGCACGCACGCACGCACGCACGCACGCACGCACGCACGCACGCACGCACGCACGCACGCACGCACGCACGCACGCACGCACGCACGCACGCACGCACGCACGCACGCACGCACGCACGCACGCACGCACGCACGCACGCACGCACGCACGCACGCACGCACGCACGCATATGCCTCGCTCGTGCTGGGATTGATCGATCCGTGAACTTCCTAACTATCAATTTCCATAAAGGTATACCGGTACGCTGTTGAATATTTTGAAACTAATTTGACTGGGGTGCTATGGCTGCCTATGGCAGCAACAGCGCCCAGTCAAATTAGTTTCAAAATATACAGGAGGATGTTTATTAGATAGTGAAGACATACAATTCGTACAACAACGCGTAGTTCGTCATCAATTAATCGTTCGGGACGATCTTATCTAGGTCATTCATGGCGTCATTAATTATGACGTCATCACACACACATATTTAATTATGACGTCATATGTGAAGGGTGGGTGGAGCTTAGCTAGATGTGGGCGGGGCATGTTGGAGTTCATTGGACGGATCCATTGCTAGCTAAGCTCAGCCCACTTTTCACGTGTGTTGGAATCAAGATATATCCTTTAGATACTGAATTACAATAATTCCATTTTCAAGGTAACTATAACGATACGATGTTGAATATTTTGAAGCTAACTTGACTGGGTGTTGTTGCTGCAACAGCGCACAGTCAAATTAGTTTCAAGACATTCAACATAATTTTTATTAAATAGGAAATCCATCAAGAAAATGGCAATTCGTACACTTGACGGACCCTTTGTGTGTGGGGAGGGGTGAAGAAGGCCCCCCCCCCACCACCCCCGGCCCGCCACCCCCATCCCAATGTTAATGGCGAAACTAGATACGTAGTTATGCATTGTGACGATAGCCTACATCTGACGTAATTGAGTAGTATGGCACTTGAGTGACAGATTGTATCCCTCCATTAGTGTTACAAAATGGTGGTTCTTTACGAGATGTGGTCGAATTACCACCTGTTTTAACCATCTATACATGCTTAGGATATTATAGCCATCCATAGGGTGGCTATAGAGTCTCCCAGGGGGTCCTGGGTTGGCTAGTTCCATCCGTCACCCGAACACAAACAGCTTACAGGCATCAGTGGCGTAGCCACTAGTGGGGCAAGGGGGCAATTGCCCACCACCCCGCCCCCCCAAAAAAAAATTTGTCATAAAACTCGGAAATGTAGGCCCTATGTGTATCCAAAAATATGAAATATGACTTAAAGTGTGTCGATTGCAGCCTGCATCGCTGCAAGTTGGAAGACCATACACTGTTTTTAAACATAATAATATTGTTTTTGTGTAGGTCTACTCCCACAGCCCCCCTACCCGGGTGTCTTGTGTCATAATCCTTTAACCTCCCCCACCACCCCATCCCAATGTTGCCGTTTCACGCCTGCATGTCTCTATATTATTGTTAAAGTGGTTATAGCTGATAGATCTAGAAATTAAACATAAGGAACTGTGATGAGTGTGTCCATAAAACGCTTCATGTGTTTCAATACTATAATCTTAACGTGGTTGGTAGATAGTTTTGGTTTTATTGGCCGCTTACACCGAGAAGTATGTGAGCAGCAGTTCTTATATTTCTTATACATACGACCACTTAATATCCAAGAAGACGCAAATTAGAATTTCACCAAATATTTAAAAAATGCAAACGCAAACCTGACAGTGAATTTTATCTCCGTTTCACGGAGAAACCGGAGTCTTTTTGCTATCTAGTGGTCGGTGTGATTCATTATTATGCATCGCTGGGAAGTGAAGGGTGGATTTATAACTTAGCCAAGCCATTAACAGACCAGCCGCCAATGAGACCATCAAAAATAATATAGTTGATCTCGGTCAAATTGATCATGCTTTGTACACAACTTTTCTTCTCAATTATTTCAAGCGGTGATAACGAGAAGGGGGAGTGGGGGGGGGGGTGTATTGTCCAATTGGAAGACGCAAGCGCAACCTCCCGCCGCCACTCAGTAATGCGTCTTTCATCAACATCAACCAAAATCCGAGTGTGACGGGTGCACCCATTTTGCTGCGGAATGATGACGTAACATGGTGCCGTATTTAAAGCATGCAATTCTGATTGGCTGCACCTTCAAACAAATTCTGAAGTAATTGAAATTGCCCAACTCTTGAGGTTCGACTTCAGACATCAGACTTCAAATTTTTCGCTTATACAGTCATATTTTATCGAATTCGACAAATCTGATCAGATTAATCTGATCGTGATATCTGGCTTTACTAGAGTGATCCTATTCTAGCTATTTCCCGCCCAATTCTAGCCAAGCTCCACCCGCTCTCATCGTCCTATCGCACGGTCTCGCCCTCCAATTACGCTCGTGTAACGAGTATACAGCGTAACAATGTGAGGGTGTGTATGTTATTACGATGCCCGTGCTCCGCCCGTGTTGGGATCGATCGAACCTTGAATTACCAGAATCTCAATATCAAGGGAATTAGGCTATATACAGGTAAGCATTTTGAAACTAATTTGACCGGGTATTATTTCTGCCTATGGCAGCAACAGCGCCCAGTTAAATTAGTCTCAGAATATTCAATAGAATGTTTATTATCCATCAAAGACATATAAGGCGCACACCTGCCTGCCTTTTCTAAGGCCAGGCCGCATTCATATCTCATATATGTTGTCATTAGGTATTGAACTGAAAGCTGTTACTCATATGTTAGATTACATGGACTGAACGTTCTTGCTGCTTTATGCTGGAATCTGTTGCTATCTTAGGCAGTCTAGCAGCAATAGCTTCCAGCATGATGCAGCACCTACTTTCTGTCGAGCTAGTCTAAAGAATATTCTGCCTGTTGGAAGCTGTGCTCAAATTTGGAATGCTATATGACATTATGATTATTCTTAGTATCATCACGACCGTGTTGTGATGCTTCAATGGAAAAGCCTCGTCCTCACTCCTCAACCAACCAAAATATTATGAAAAGAATGAAATGGGTGAAATAGAATAATTTAGCTTCCAGCCGAGTGTTCATATTTATGTTTGGAAATGCACGAGATGTCATCTGAGAGCACAAAGATTTCAAAATTGTTGGGGGGAGGACCCCCCCCCCCACACACACACCTTGGTATTTGCCTATTGATGACCACGGTAAATGGTCGGCAATTTCTGCACCACATTCCCATCCCCCCGCCCCCACCCTGGAAAAAAGTCAAGCTACGTCACTGACGGGCATAGGTTTCTGGAAATTGATAACCAGGGAGTTCAGGGATCGATCGATCCCAACACGAGCGAGGTGTGGGTGGAGCTTAGCTAGATATGGGTGGGACATAGCTAAACCTGGAACGGCCCATTCTTTGGGTTGATGCGTCACTAGTGTACCGTTAGACAGATAACCATTTTATACAGGTACGGGGAGATTGATGTGCATAATACTCAGCTTGGGGTTATCTACTTGATCGTTCTCAAGTGTGTATTTTAAACTCATTTCTGTGTAGATGATCTTTGTTAACATAATTTCTGAGATCTTGCATGCTTGCTTGCGTGCTTGCTTGCCTGCTTTTCTGCTTGCGTGTGCGCTCGCTTGCTAATATATCCGCTGCCTGTCCAGATAAAAGCATGGAATCGATGTATATACCCATATAAGTGTAGGTAAGGAATAGATTTAATGCGTGTAAATTACCAGACAATCCTGTCTTATGTTGTGGCCTTCATGGATTTCACGATGGTCCACCAGGTCAAATTTGTATTTGTTAATATATAAGCTTTTAGTTCAGATAGAAGCATGGAATTGCTATCTATACAGATAGAAGTCTGGGTAAGGAATACATATAGAGTATGTAAAACACTATATACTCCTTTCTTATGTGGCGGCCATCTTGGATTTCAAGATCACCGCCATGTGAAATCCATCTTTGATTTAAACAGGGTTTATTTTTTAATCTTTGTGGGAGCACAATAAGACACGTCTTATGAGCGTGTCTCCCACTTACATACAAATATATTACATTAAATAAATCAAGAGGCGATTAATAATATTGCCAAATGTCACAACAGTAATAACAACAATAACATTATCAATAATAGTAATAATAATAATAATAAGAAGAAGAAGAAGTAGAAGAAGAAGAAGAAGAAGAAGAGAAGGAAGAAGAAGAAGATGAAGGATGATGATGATGATGAGGAGGAGGAGGATGAGGAGGAGGAAGCAGAAGAGGAGGAGGAGGAGAGATGTTGTAGGTAGCCTAATGATGACGGAACAAAATCTTCGGGAGAAGCAGAAAAGCATGGTTTGACGAATCACAAGGCGGTATTAGGAGAAAGGAGCTCGATGTGCTGTAATCACCGGCGCTGGTCCACACTGCATGGCCATCCAGAAACTTCCACGGCTATTGATTTGTCGACACAATCCATGAGTGGTGTTTGAAATTACAATAGGTCATTTAAACCGACAGGTGTCAGTAATATATTGACATAGAATGGTGGAAACCGTGATGTTTAATTCTACACCAACGTCAGCACGGCCATATAGAAGTTGCTGTGTGGTTAGGGTTGTTGAGGAGATTTGGTTGGAGGCAAGCTCATTTACAAAGGTGGTTCTTTGTTCATTAAAAAGTGGACAGTAAAACAGGTAATGTTTAACAGATTCATCAGGATGGCCGCAGGCGCAGCTGGCAGAGTCAGAGAGGAAGTTATCGAATAGATGTCTATTTAATCCACTACAGCCATTAGGAAGCCTACTTAAACATATATTAGCCAACCTTGAGCCGACGTAATACCACGGAGGTGGACTGGGAATACGGGACATTGCTCTTAGTTTGGTCTTGAATTCCGGTAGGGTATTAGACATAGTGACAGGGGCTGGAAGGGTGTTCCAGGCACGTACTGTTGCTGGGAAAAACGACTCGCGATAGAGATCCGTTCGACATCTAACTGGGGTGAAAGAATTCGAGCGTCGGATATTGTAGGGATTACGTGCTAATATCAGTGGAGGGAGATAATCAGTCAAGGCCTCACTCGTCATCCCATTGACAATTTTGTAAAACATGACTAATCTGTGAATTTCTCGTCGGTGGGAAAGTGTTTCTATGCCAGTTTCTATATACAAATCTTCGATGTGGGCACTACGTGTCACTCCGCTAATTGTCCTAAGAGCATCCTTTTGTACGTCTTCTAGTCTGTTAACAAGATATTGTGGTAAATTATCCCAGACAGCATCTGCATATTCCAGCGATGTCCTAATAAAGCTCTTATACATGATTTCGAGGCATTCACGGTCTAAGATATATTTTAGTCCTTTGAGTAATGAAAGCTCGAGCTGGGCATTTGCTATTATACTTTCCACATGGTTGTGACAATGACCGTTAATGTTGAACGTGATACCAAGGTGTTTATGATGAGTGGATGGAACTATTTCAGAATTTTTGAAATTTATTGAAAAAACAGTAGGATCTCTGCGTAGAGAAATAAATAGAGACGTTGTTTTGGGAGCATTAAATTCGACTAGCCATATGTTTGCCCAATGGGTCATTACTTGCAGATCATGGTCGACAGATGGTGTGTCGTCCTCTAAGTTATCCGACATCACATAAAGGCATGTATCATCAGCAAATAGTCTGATATTGTTTAGTATGTCATCGGGCATATCATTAATAAATACTAAGAAAAGTAGTGGCCCAAGAACGTAGCCATGTGGCACACCAGCATGTAATCGAAGCAACGTAGATTCGTAACCATTTATAACTACTCGCTGGTAGCGATTATGAAGGTAACTTTCAAACCATAAAAGTAGATTTCCTGTGATGCCACACTCGGTCAAATGCTTTCGAAATGTCGAAAAATAAGAACAGTACTTCTTTGTGTTCATCTAGAGCTTTGGCGATATCTGTATATATTCCTAAGAGTTGATTTACTGTAGAATGTGAAGGAAGAAAGCCAGACTGATATGGAGTGATGCTATCTCTAATGGGGTTGTAAACGTATTTAAAAACAGTTCTTTAAATGACTTTGCTAAGACAACTCAAGAGAGATATTGGGCGGTAGTTTGTGCACGAGTCCCTTTCTCCCTTTTTAAAAATTGGAGTTACATTGGAAATTTTCCAGGAGGTGGGAAACTTTGAATTTATGAGGGAGTAATTAAAGAAACGTGCTAGAATCGGAGCTAGAATTTCTTTACTCATGACTAATAGTTTAGGATTTAGTCTGCCGGGACCGGCAGCTTTTGAGGTATCCCGCTTAGAAAGTATATCTAGAACGTCTTGAGTCGTTATTGTGATCATATTTAAAAAGTGTTCTGTATATAGGGATAAAGGGGGTAATTCCACATTTGACTCATTAATTGTCCCAATACTTGAAAAATAGTGATTTAAAAGATTAGCCTTTTCAATAAAGTCATAGGTAAATGAGCCGTCACCACGTTTTAAGGGGGTTACATCGCCAAAATTGGAGTTAGTATCAAACAAAAAGGACTTGCTCAGCTTCCACCACAATTTGGAACCTGTGCGTCCATTTTTAATTTTTTCTGCCAGTTTGATTTTGAATTCTTGTTTGGCTGTCCGAACTAAGGTGTTGACCGACTTTCTTTGTTTCTTAAAATTTGCAAGGTCCTGTTCTTGTTTGGTTTTCCTTGCTTTCTTATACAGTTTTTCTCTAATTCTCATCTCGTGTCTAATTTTGCTAGACATCCAGGCTTTATCATCTGGGTGGATGGTGACTGATTTGTTTGGTATGCTAGCATTGGCTGCATTAGTAATATTTGTAGTAATGGTTTGGCACCAGCTATCGACGTCATGTTCTTCGGAAAGGGTACTCCACGGAGCATTAGATATGTGGTTTCTAAATTTCACCCAGTCAGCATAATCCCATATATGGCGCTTGTATGATTTCCGTTTGGGTATGCAGGATGATATGGTCATATGTACTGGGGTGTGACCGCTACAAAAAGGTGCAAGAACGCCACTATCTTTGACACGCCTAATATTGTTAATTATAATAGGGTCAAGTAATGTATTCGAAATAGGGTAGGTTGGTTCTGTTATTAGCTGATAATTATTAGCAGGTGCTTATCTGCCAGAATTATTAATTTTTATTTTTTATTTTTTTATTTTTCTTCTTCAATGATAATTGCGCTGTTATATATTGGATAATGTCTATGATGATATGAAGTTGAAAAATGTCGACCCTGCACTTGCAACTCTTTTCTTAATGACTATTTGAAAGGGAGATGTAATGTCAGGATTTCACTTTCAGTGATTGATTTTTTTGTCTAATATAGTGTATAATGTAATTAATGTTATGTCAAGTAGTAATCGCTCTCTCGCTCTCTCTCTCTCTCTCTTTCTCTCTCTCTCTCCTCTCTCTCTCTCTCTCTCTCTCTCTCTCTCTCTCTCTCTCTCTCTCGCTCTCTGTTGGGAGAGGACGGAAATTACAGTGTTAGAACTTAGAACTTGTGCCCAATCCCTTTGTACACATGATACAATAAAATATGTTAAAAAAGAATTAGCAGATTATATTTAATTAATAAATGTACAGAGTTGGAAACTGGAATTGGTTGCGATATATAAATATTCAAAAAAAATTGTGTTTTGCTAGCTCAAAAAGTACCGTGCTGCTGTGACGCGCACGCCGGCCCTGATATTATTTTCTATAACAGGTGCTCAAAATAAGTTCCTGTATTAGCATTAACTTAATGGATGCGCGCGTATGCGTGCGCGCGCCCATGTGCCCGCTCCATTCGTACGTATGTATGCTGTGCTTAGAATAGTGTCGTTCAAAAATTCCAGTACCCCATTTTTCTTGACAATTAGATAATCTCTTCTTGCCTACACCAATTATATTCGCAATGCGTAAGCTAATGTTCATGATATTTGAAGATGTACAGCACCATTACAACCAGTTCCCCCCCCCCCCACCCCACCCCACCCCTATATACATATTTGGTGCTAATTATAGGCACGCATAGACGTGGTGTAGCAAATAGTAGGACTATAACATGAATTTATAACCTTTCCTTATCTTTCAGGAACTACAAAACACACAATTTTCATTCTTCCCCTTTTAATTTGTGCATCCGATCGCAGAGCCTGAGCCCCCTTAACTATGATCATCCTACATTCTTTATCTTTTGATTTTCCACCTTTAAATTCACTGCAGCGCGCCATATCTATTACATTATTTACATGTTTGTTTGTTTACCTTGTTGGCTAATTTTTTTAAAATTTATTTATTTATTTATTTATTTATTTCGCCTGTTTGGCTTTGTTTCCAGCGGCAAGGGGGATGTGCGTTACCGCGTCATTCGCGTTACGAATTAATGCACCTGGTATAACGTCAAAGTCACGTCGTAGTCGTATGCTAGCGCTGTTTTTCAAGCGCTCGGGTATTTCCCATCTTGCTATATCCATTATCTTTGCCTAGACGTGTATTAATTCAATGGACAATCCCGGGTACGTCTTCTTCTTCTTTTCGTTAGCTGTTCATACCGCCAGTCCTAAGTGACTATCGACATAATCATACGCGTTAAGTGCGTGGATCGATGGTTTATTAGAGTGCGCCGTGCGGCCTGGAACCTCCGTCTTCAGCACTCGAGGTTTCTGTCAGGGTTACATCACCCTTACCTCCTTTAGTCGCCACTTACGACGCGCAGAGGATACGGCAGGTGTATTCTAAGCCCCACCTACAGGGCAACCCGGGTACGTTATACGATAGATATGGCCTTTACACATACCGCGTAAGAGCAAGGTCAGCTATATTTACTCACTGACGTACGTATTTTGGGGGCCAGTGACTAACTCCGCCGTGACAATTTCGCAGAAACTCAATTGTCGAATAAACAATTCTGAACGTGCGAAGGGGTGCCGCACCATTGTCCTCATTCGTGTTCTCGAGGGATCTACGGTCAACGGAGGCATTTACTACCACATCTGTCCAAGGGTATGTGAAGCTGTTTTGTGTATGAGATAAGTCAGACACAGATGATAGTATAGTCGACGAAAATACAGCGAGTAATAACACTATGACTATACTATAGTCATCTTGTATTCAGTTATGCCAGGCCAAGATACCTGATGAAGCAGTAAGTGTGTAGCATATGCCTATATATTTCTCTTAAACGGTTGGTCGGTCTGAAAGCGTTAACCCTTTCAACGACAAGTCCAAGTATACTATTTCCAATATGTAGCTTATTTTGTCAAATATTTTGAAATTAATATGACTGAAAGCAGTTGTTGCGTAAGACAACAATGGCTCCCAGTCATATTAATTTTAAAATATTCGAAAGATTACAAGTTTGCCCAACGATTGAGATACAGGGAATTTATCGGTGAAAGCGTTAATTGTTAAACTGACTAAAACAACATTTACTGTAGCGTAAGTTTGGAAAATGTGCATTTGTTGGCCAAGGAGACTATTTTTTAAATTTTACCACTCGAATGACTGGCTCGGTTATGAAGACAGTCATGTCAGTGGTACAATTTTCAAAAATCTTCTCTTGGCCTGCAAATTGACATTCCTCAAGACCACTATACACAGAGCCTCGATTTGGCCGGCTTCACTGTGAAAGGGTTTACCCTTTGAACGACAAGTCCAAGTACATTCTTTGCAATGTGTAACATATTTTGTTCAATATTTTGAAATTAATATGACTGAAAGCATTTGTTGCATAAGGCAGCAATGGCTTCCAGTCATATTAATCTTTAAATATTCAAATGATTTCCTATTTGTTTGCACTACATTGAATGTATCAATGAAAGGGTTAATGGTCAAACTGACCAAAAACCAGTATTTACAGTGAGTTTGAGAAATGTACATTTGTTGGCCTAGAAGACTATTTTTGAAAATTGTACCACTGACATGACTGGCTTGGTAACCGAGCCAGTCTTTCCAATGGTAAAGTTTCAGAAATAGTCTTCTTGACCAAAAACCAGTATTTACAGTGAGTTTGAGAAATGTACATTTGTTGGCCTAGAAGACTATTTTTGAAAATTGTACCACTGACATGACTGGCTTGGTAACCGAGCCAGTCTTTCCAGTGGTAAAATTTCAGAAATAGTCTTCTTGACCAAAAACCAGTATTTACAGTGAGTTTGAGAAATGTACATTTGTTGGCCTAGAAGACTATTTTTGAAAATTGTACCACTGACATGACTGGCTTGGTAACCGAGCCAGTCTTTCCAGTGGTAAAATGTCAGAAATAGTCTTCTTGGCCAACAATTGTACATTTTCAAACTCACTGTAAATGCTGGTTTTTGGTCAAGAAGATTATTTCTGAAATTTTACCAGTGATATGACTGGCTCTGTCTGTTACCAAGCGTGTCATGTCAGTGGTACAATTAAAAAAAATAGTCCTCTTGGCCTGCAAATTGAAGAGACCTTTCGAAAATTTACCACTGGAATGACAAGCCAGTCATTCTACTAGTACAATTTTCAAAACTAGGCTTCTTTTAGCCTGCATATGTACATTCCTCAAGAGCACTACTGAGGCTGGTTTTGGCCGGCGGCGACATCATCATACCCTTTCAACGACAAGCCCAAGTACATTCTTTGCGATGTGTATAACATATTTTGTTCAATATTTTGAAATTAATATGACTGGCAGCAATGGCTTTCAGTCAATTACTTTTTTAATTTTCAAAAGATTTCTGTTTGTTTGCCCTGATATTGGGATACATTGAATTTGTCGGTGAAAGCGTTAATGGTCAAACTGACCAAAACCCAGTATTTACAGCAGGAAACTTTTTGGGAAATGTGCCTTTGTTGGCCAAGAAGACTATTTTTGAAATTTTACCACTGGAATGACTGGCTCGATGACGGTAAACTTAAAAAAAATAATGTTCTCTTGGTCCGATTAAAAATGGATCTTCATAAAGCAACAATTAGAATTTTCTCGTGTCGGTTGCTCCAATCGGTCCAGTGAAGTTCAGTATATTTTTGGTTAACCCTTTAATAGCTAAGTTTGGTCCAAAAAATGTTTGCTTATTGAATATCCATAATTTGCTGACCAAAAGAAGACTTTTTGAAAATTTCCCACTGAAATAACAAGCCAGTCAGTCATTCCTCTGATACAAATTTCCAAAATAGTATTTTACTGGCCTGCCTATGAACATTTCTCAAGAGCATTACAGAGACAGGTTTTGGCTGCCTTCACCATACCCTTTCAATGACAATTTCAAGTATATTCTGCGATGTTAACATGTTTTGTTCAATATTCTGAAATTAATATTACTGGAAGCAGTTGCTTCCTATGGCAGTAATGGCTTCCAGTCATATGTATTTTTATTATATCCAGTAGATGTTCTATTTGTTAAAGGGTGAATGGTCATACTGATGATAAACCAGCATTTAGAGTTGCTTTGAAACTTGAGAAATGTGCATTTGTTGGCCAAGAAGACTATTTTAGAGATTGTACCACTGGAATGACTGGCTCAATGACCGAGCGAGTCATTCCAGTGTTACATTTTCTAAAAATAGTATCTTGGTCTGCCTAAAAATTAACGTTCATAAAGCAACAATTTGAATTTTCTTGCGATTGCTGATGTGATTCTTTTTATTTAGAGTGATATTTTGTTTATATTTCAGGCAACATGTCAACCATATATGGTTTCATCACCAGGCATTTGATGAGCTGCTTTGTCCCGCGAAGCATTTACGTATGCAAATACAATCCTGTTGACAATACCAGATAATTGTATATTTCAGCATAGAGCATGCCGTACATTGTGCATTCCGGTTGCTAGCCAGACCTTTGTAAACGGTGCATAGTATGGTGATATGTTAAGGCGACTAGGCGAGTGTAATCAATAACCTTGAGAACGAGTTAAATTTGGTTCCTAACATTTCTAACTCAATGCCACAGCCGATATTACTACTTGTAATTAGTACCCATACTGGATTTCTGACTCATGGTCCATTTCGACAGTGTTGTTTCACAAACCTCCTCCGATGTACTTATGAAGTTTTAAACTGATCTGGGGAAAAAACAGTCGCAAGATTAATCATCGAGAATCACCAAGGTTGCTGCTGGTCTCTGCTGGACATATTGTATTTACAACAAATCTTGAACAATTGTAAAATATATTTAGAACTGATGACGAGACTATAATGATGGTCAAAATATGTAACATGATCAGCAGATGCCTTCTGACAGAGAGCTCCATTGTAAATGTTCATTCGCCTGGATAAATTTGAACCTAAACGCCAAGCACATTTCACGAATTGGGCGTTGAAAATATGTTACTTAGTTATATTGACGTACCGCTGAAACTTATCACATGGATGAATTGAATGTGTGTCAATCTACCATACCAGCACTGTTAACACAACCTGCTATAGATGTATTTCAGTGTTTCTATCATTCAGTATCGGTATCCTGTCATGTTTTAACCATTTAACACTCATATCCGCCAGAAACGTTCTTGAGAAATGCCCACTTAGAGACAAATCAAAGACTATATTCCAGTGGTAAATCTTCAAAAATAGTCCTCTTAGTCTGCAATTGGACCTCTATGAGAAAATTGAAATTTTCTTGAACAAATTCAAGGGTTAAATGGTTAAGTACTATGACTCTGAACATGTTATCCCATGACAAACTATAGCTATCTATTCAATAGAAATAAAGACATTAAAAATCCTCGTAAACTGAATATCTAATGTGCAGTGAATTAGAAATTTTTTGTTGCGACTATCACTATTGACTAGTATAAGTTGGTCTGTGTCAAAAAAGGCTTTGAGAAGTATTGAAAATTCAACATTTAATGATTTATTGAAAGTATGGAAAGATTAAATTTTATCATGTGTGATTTCTATTTGCAGAATAATATAGATAATATTGATACAAGTGTATTACTACTATCTTTATTATTTTGCGAGCTCGGCTAGTAATTGTGAGTTTCATAAAATTGGTTTGGAATTTGGTAAATTAGTTATGGACTCTGTATGGAATTCCATGCGGCAGGTCTATGAATCCTGTTAACTATGTAGTATTGTAACACAGCCTCTGGTATTGAAGAATGTCCATTTGCTGGCCAAGAAAAGACTATTTTTGAACATTTACCACTGGAATAGATGGCTAAATTGATAAGCAAGCCAGTCAAGTAAACTTGTGGTGATTTCTAAAAATAGTCATGTTGGCTTGAAAAAATTTACATTCAGTGAGCAAAATCTTAGAATTTCTTGACCAAGCTTGGCCATTAAAGGGTTAAGCCGACCAATCCTAACCATTATCCATTTAACACTCAAGCCCGCCAAAACAGCTTTAGCAGGAATCTTGAGAAATGTTCATTTTGCAAACCAAGGACTGGCAAAGCTATTTTTGAAATTGTACTAATGGAATGACTGGCTCGATAACTGTGCCAGCCATTCCAGTGGTAAACTTGTCAAAAATCATCTCTTGGTCTGCAAATTAACATTTTCTATGACAAATGGGTTGAGCCAAAAGCTGTAATTGTATATTATGATGAAAGATGAAAATTAGAGTTAATGTTGGATGTGCTTTGAACAACTCGGTCATGATTTAATATTGTACCCATATATGGGTGGCCATCCATTCTCATGCTGTGAATTGGTAGTTATAGCAAGGTTCGTACTGATCATGGAAATCCTGGAAAGTCATGGAATTTGAAAATTTAAATTTCAGACCTAGAAAGTCATGGAAAATCAGTGTTGTTAATGATAGGTCATGGAAGTCATGGAAATTTATAGCAATCATGGAAGATAAAAAGAAATATGTTGGCATAAACATGATAAATAATCGCTAGGCAATAAAACTCACGGCAACAGCTCATCAAAACAAGGCCGTGGATTGGTTGTTGCAATATTCAGACATTTTACAGAATAACTATGGTTTTATTTTTGAATAAATCTAGATATTAATTCTCAGAGGTCATGGAATTTGTTAATTTTGGTCATGAATAGTAATGGAAAAGTCATGGAATTTCAAGCACAGAAAGGTGTACCATCCCTGTTATAGATTATGCTCTAAGGCGTGTACACATGTCTCTGACCAGTTTGGATTTCATTCAAGAACCTTCACTATCCAAAATACTAATTTGCATGGATCAAAGCATTATTTAGCTATGTGGGCAGTGATCTGTAATCTTTAAGACGCCATGGTTGGCCTTGGATCTAACTACTGAATCTGATTAATTTTTATACTCCGCCAAAAAATTTGGCGGGGTATTATGTAATGGTGCAGTCCGGGCGGAAGAGTGGTTTCCTGATGATAACTCCGTTACCGTTTGTAGAATCGCATTGAAACTTCATAGGGTGGTTGGACTAGGGCTTGGGAAGAAACCTATCGAAATCGACGATGATCCGAAATTCAAGATAGCCGCCAGCCACCGGCGGCCATCTTGAAAATGTGTTTCCAGATGATAACTCAATTACCGTTTTTCGGATCGCATTGGAACTTCATAGGGTGGTTGGGCTAGGCCTGGGGAAGACGCTCTCGAAATCCAAGATGGCTGGCGGGCATCTTGAAAATCCGGATGATAACTCCGTTACCGTTTATCGAACCGGTTTCATGGAGTGGTTGGGCTAGGTCTGGGGAATAAAACTTTCGAAATTGATGATGATCCGAAATACAAGATGGCTGCCAGCCACGGGCGGCCATCTTGAAAATTGATTTCCGAATGATAACTCTGTTATCGTTTATCGGATCGCTATGAAACTGCATAGGGTGGTTCGACTATCTCCTGGGGAAGAAACCTATCGAGATTGACAATGATCCGAAATCCAAGCTGGCTGCCAGCCACCGGTGGCCATCTTGAAAATTGGTTTCCAGATGATAACTCCATTACTGTTTATCGGATCGCTTTGAAACTTCATAGGGTGGTTCGATTAGATCTGGGGAAGAAACGTATCGAAATTGACAATGATCTGAAATTCAAAATGGCCACCAGCCACCATCTTGAAAATTGGTTTCCGTATGTTAACTCTTTTCCAATCCATCGGATCGCTTTGAAACTTCATAGGGAGGTTGGTCTAGGTCTGGAGAAAAAAACCTATCGAAATTGACGATGATCCAAACTCCAAGATGGCCGCCAGCCACGGGTTGTCATCGTGAAAGTTGGCTTCTGGATGATATCTCCATTACTGTTTATCGGATCACTTCATAGGGTCATTGGAATATTTCTGGTGAAGAAACGTATCGAAATTTAGGATAATCCGAAATCCAATATGGTCGCCAGTCAGCAGCAGCCATCTTGAAAATGGGTTTCCGGACAATACCTCCTTGACCGTTTAACGGATCGCTTTCATACTTCGTGAGGATGACTGGTCTGATGAAGAAATATGTTTTGATGGCTCTCATTCATTGGTTTGTCATCATGGCGGGGTATTATGCGGCGTTTTCGGAGCTCTTGTTAATTCTAAGATTAACGTCTTTCTAACAATTTCCAGACACACCATTTTTCTGATTTAAACCGATTTCTGAACACAGTAATAGTGAATCTTTTATTCTTAATTAGAAATGCTTTTCAGAAAACGAGCACGGTTCTTGTCATTCCAGTACCATTTCTCAGGGTCTGTCCATACTCAGTAAGTTATAGCCTGACATGTGGAAGACGGGTGCAATCAGACATCTCACTGAGACATGCAATCTTGACATCTCAGTGAAATAACTATTATTGGCATGCCATGGCTAATGTGTGCAATTTTTAGCTCACCTGGCCAGAATGGCCAAGTGAGGTTATGCCATGGCGACCGTCCATCTGTTATCCGTCGTCCATCCGTCAACCTTTGCTTTAAAACCTAAATCACTGAGCAGATTTTAACCAAACTTGACTGAAAGCATCCTATTGTTGTAGGCTCAACCTTTGTTCAGAGTTTTGATTGGTCAATTGTTTGGATGAAAATCTTAGATTTTATGAAAAATTTACGGGAAATTGTCAAAATGTATCTCCCCCACCCCTCTAGCGGCTTGACAGATTTCAACTAAGTTTGGTTAGAATCACCATAATGTGGCTGGTTTCAGGATTTCTATTACGAATTTTTCTTCATCATATTTTGGGGTGAAAATCTTAGATCTTATGAAAGATATTCCAGAAATTGAAAACACACATCGCCTTATCCGCTTGACAGATTTCAACCAAATTTACTTAGAATTACCATATGGAAGCTATAGGATTCTAGCATGCTGGGCTACAGGAATTCTATTCAGAACTGCTTGGTAAATTGTTTTGGGTGAAAATTCTAGCTTTCATGAAAAATTTACCGGATATTGGCATAATGAATCTCGTCCTTAAGTTCCCAATTGATGGATTTTATTGGAATGATACTACTGCAGTAAAATGATGCACCATGTCATGCAAATGGTTCAAAAGCTAATGGTTCAGGTGAGCGTCAAATACCCTTCGTGGGCCTCTTGTTCATACAGTCTTGCAGTCTCTGAGAGTTGGCTTTGTCTTAGCCATTAACAGCGGGCAGTATTTAGCACAATTAAAATTAATTACACAAATTATCATTCAAAAGGAAATTGAATGGTAACATCTCTCCGAGGTAATTGCTAAAACACTTATTGAATCTGCAAAATAATGGCTAGTTCATAATTGTCAGGGTGGCAGAATTTACTTATTACTATAGCCCTGCTGGCTAGGAACCTGTGCAGCTTTAGCACAGACCAGGATTTCAGTTGACAATATAAACAAGTACGCCACACTATAATTGCAACATAGACAGCTGTCCTAAATGTAAAAAAATTGACAGACAGACTAACAAACTAACTTGCGAGGCACAATTAAAATGCCATTTAACAGAATTTCGTCGTCCTCTTAAACAGTCACAATTTCTTGAGCATACATTGTAGGTACACTATTCAAAGGCTGGTTGTTGAGTACCGTTTTCAGCTGAAAACCCACATCTGAAAATGATTCTAAATATTATGCTAACCATTTTGGTCGTCCTCGCATTTCCAATGTCTCAATTACAAGACAACTATAGATCTAAGCTGGTGAATATTCTGAAAATAATTTGACTGTGAGCTGTTGTAACTCCCAGTCAAATTAGTTTCAATATATTCAACAAAACATTCCTTAAAGCAATAATAATGTGTATTGTATGGTCTATAAGGATGAAAGGGTTAACCCTAGTGTAGAATATGATTTTAATTAACCCTTTCAAAATGCAGATCGAATACTATAATGTTTCGAATTGTTTTAATTTTGAAATGATTTTGATTGGCGAATGTTGCAGCTTTAGCGTACAACCAAATGATTAAACCAAAATGGAAACAATTAGATGGATTCCAGGTGTGAATAGTGGTAAGTTGTACTCCTGCACTAATATTGTGGAATATAGTGACTATATATGCATTGTATCAAGTGTAAATAATTCATTCTGCTACATTTAAGAATCGTTAAATATCAAGCATACAATGAATTGTTAGAGTTGTGTTTATTACAGCACCATTATCTTAGAGGTGTATTCTCGGCAAAGCACGAAGCTACGACTCTATGTTTAGATTGCATTGTCCTGAGCTGCTCCTTATATAGACATTCACTGTGAGGCAAATGAATTCCCAAAGACTATCCTGAGAGCGCGGGTTATTGGGCCGGTAAGGCGGTACCTGGGCTGCATTGGCTCGGCATTGGCGCAGTACCCTAACAGTAACCCGCAATATCAAGTTATATGCGCTTCCCACACATTCATATCTTCACATGTCTTTCTCGAGCGTAATCGCCGTTAGCGTGAGTGTTTTTGTGACGGGCTGTACGGGCATCACAGGCGTGGAGGCGTGGAAGGGTGGGTGGAATTACGTCGGGTTTCTCCAGACAGGCTGGATTTTTGGTCAGACTGGACCCCGCCCACTAACTATCCCAATCTAAAACGGAGAGAAGTGCAAACAACTATCTTTCCTCGTAATATGTCTACACTTATAGGAGCTAATAAGCATGCACAGTCTATAGTTATTAGTCAGTTTTAAAATAATAATATGTTAGTCCACACAGGAATTACGATAGCGAGTCCATCGTAGTCCCCGTGTGGACTAAGAATATGTGTGCAATGAATGGAATTCGACGCGCTATTATACTTACTAAATCCCCGCGGCTATAGGCCTACTTACTAAATACCGGGAGCGGCCTGTGGAACAGTCTAAACGGGGTTGATGTTACACGCCAATATCGAATGTGAACTGCTTACCCAAAGACATACAATTTGTACACTCGTGACTAACTTTTCGATTTTCTTTGTCGGAACCATAAGTCATTTTACTAACATGTTAGGTAATTGATTATGACGTCAGATACTTGAAAGACAGATGGAATCCCTCCATTATTTTCAGTACTTCCTCTTATTCTTATTTTTCTTGATATGTAGGCTACGTTTGTTGATAACGCTTGCTACTGGGCTAGCACTGTGCATTGTATTGGTCAAGTACCGCCGCAGTAACGTGGGCGTCTTAAAACAGATGGTCATATACAATTTGTGCTAAGTCTAGTACGCTAAAGAGCAAAATCAAAAACTATATTAAAATAATACACAATAATTCAGATAACGCAGCTTACTGGGCCGATGCTTTCAGTATCGGCCCAGTATCGGCCCATCATAAGCTGCGTTATCAGGGAATGTGGCTAGCCTGTCATTGACTCATCACAATAGTTATCCCGCGTGATGTATCTGCGCTTGATTAAAACGCAATCGCGCAATGGATCTTTCCATTTTAGCTTTGCCCCGCCCATCTCTAGCTTAGCTCCACCTACACCTAGATCGTGTTGTGATCGATCGATTTCTTAACTCCATGACTATCAATTTCCAGAAAACTATACAGGTAAGCTGCTGAATATTTTGAAACTAATTTGACTGGGTGCTGTCGCTCCCTATGGCAGCAACAGTGTCCAGTATAATTAGTTTCAAAATATTCAACAGTATGTTTATTAAATAGTAGAGACATACAATGTGTACAATGTGTCGGACTATTAAAGATGCATATTCACACCAAAATGCTTGAAAATAAAATTCTTGAACTATATACTTTTAGAGGCTTAAATTGTGTACCTCATTGTACGAAACGTTATAAATCTTAGCATATGATGATTTCATTCCATATAAATACATTTCGTAGGTTTAGTTGTGAATGTGTGTTATGGGCTCGTACCTCTAATTCAATTTGACATCTTAAAAAATTCTATTAATTTATACGTAATGAAATCATCATATGCTAAAATTATTTCGTTTCATTATATCTAGGGTCACAATTTAAACCTCTAAAAGTATATAATTTTAACAATTTTATTTTGATCCAATCTGCTGTGAAAATGCACCTTTAAGAGTTAAAGACGGGCCATATAGAATCAGTTATGACGTAATGCGTATGCCGTCATTCTAAGCGTCGCGTAGCCCCATCGTAATGTGTAAATCAATCTCATCTCCATGTCTATGGTACGGATATTAACGGAAAACTCACCTAATCTCATACTAACCACTCAAGTGATAGAATACATCCATGCGATTGTAGCGTGTTATCATGGCGACAACGACAGATATTCATACTTTACTAACTAAATGTGGATACATTTCTACACACTATGACGGCTGTCATGATTTACTTTTCAACCAATCAGGGAAAAACCTATCGTATATGCCTCGGCGTACACGCTTAGTTATAGAGTTGCCATCTATATGTTGGCAATATGGTGTATAAAAGCAACCGTACAGGTAAACAGTTGAATATTTTGAAACTAATTTGACACGAAGTTGTTGCTGCCATAGGCAGATTAATTTCAAAATATTCAACAATATGATTGTGACATAATAAGGAGTGTAATGTATTGGTACTTACATGGCATCACGCACTAACGCTTCGGGAGACAAAATGGTGGCGGTCACTGTTCAACATTTACGAGATGTTACAAAGCAGATAGTTGTGATACAGATATGGGAATGTGAAGGATATGAATGATATAGAATCTATAAACCGTTCTCTGTCAGTGCAATACAGCATTTGAGATGAGATTAGCATCTCTTTAACAAAATTCATGAAGAGACATTCTTGGGTGTACACACTTAGAATTGTACTCATCGCATGCTGTGTGATAAATGATCTAGTGGCACAAGGAGCTGTCAACTTAGAGTTTCACAACAATTGTAATTGATGTTTTTTTCTGACTAATGCTAAATCTTAACTTCGGTTTCACCATTCGTTTAAAGGTGCATATTCACACCAAAATTCTTGAAAATAAAATTATTAAAATTGTATACTTTTAGAGGCTTAAAGTGTGGACATAAATGCAAGAAAACGAAATAAATCTTAACAAATGACGTTAAGAAAGAAATTAATATAATTGATTTTATTGTGACGTTGAATTAGGGACCAGTGCCTTTATTTCAATTTCACAACATAAAAAATATTAATTTATACATAATGAAATCATCATATACTACGATTTATTTCGGTTCCTTACATCTAGACAACCAATTTAATATTGTATTAAATCCACATTAAAATTACAATTATATCCAAAGTATCCAACAGCACATCATCCTGGTCGTCATCATCATCATCATCACCATCATCATCATAAACACCGCCAGCACCAACATCGCAATTAGATACCAACCGTGTAGGTATATTCATGTAACCATCATTGTATTTAGTTTGTCATATATGTATATATGTTCTTCGTGTACTTCAAATACACTAAAACTAAACTAGATGCACACCTGAGACCCGAGTACTTGACCACTCGCCTTGCATAAAGGAAGTGACCACTGATCAATATGAAATATTGATACTGGCAATGTTTGAGTTACGAATAGGAAACATTCTTGTGACGATCATTTGCTCTGTTCTGATTATCATACAATCTATAAATCAGAATTAGTAACAGAACATTTTTTTAACTTCTCTTGTGTCAACATCGCATTAAATCACTCAAAATACTATTGATTTCAATTAACCATTTAATTGCCAATAGTTTTCAAAGTAATTTAGATTCTTGCAGGCAAAAAATTTACAAAAAATAGGTTTCTGTTATCCTTCAAATGGACATTCAAGAAATGTGGCATGGTCAAGAAAATGCAAGTCTCTGTTTAGCCAGTGTCCAATTGCAGATCAAGGAGAGTATTTTTGAAAATCGGTTACCGAGCCAGTCATTCCAGTGGTAAATTTTCAAAAATATTCTTCTCTTAGCCTGCAAATGGACATTTCTCAAGATCACTGGAGAGGTGTTTTTTGCCAATTTGACCAATAATGAGTTGACACAAGAGGGCAGGCCACGAAAATTACGCGTTTCTGCCGTCCGGGGAAACCACCTTATATTGCAGGGTAACCAAATCTCAACGCACTGGTTGCCCTGAGGAACCACCTAGATAATTTGTTATTTGTATAGTTAACACTCAAATCTTTTCAAGAAAATTCAAATTTTCTCATAGAAAATGCCTGTTTGCAGATCAAGAGAAATGTTTTTTTGAAAATTTACCACTGGAATGACTGGCCCAGTTATCGAGCGAGCCGTTCCAGTGGCACATTTTCAAAAATAGTCTTGTCAGCAATGGACATTTCTCAAGACCACTGCAGAAACAGTTTTTGTCTGATATGATGGATAAAGGGTTAATATAATACTTGGTATTTACAAGGATTCTGTAGCTTACACTAATACATACTCGCAACACAATTTACAGAAATGGGGCAACTTGGAAGTACAGTCGGTCAACCTAATTTAAATGGTCTACTTGTCCGATGTAACACAATATTCTTCTAATTTTCGAGTCCTGGAGGAATTAAGTTCGATGTCTCTGACTCCACCTTATGACGGTTCTGATATGCCGCGCGACATAGGGTGGAGTCAGAGACATCGGACTAGGTTATTAATAGTGTCTTGCCACCAAAATCGCATCCAACAAAATTACCGATGCATGTGTGCTATTATATAATCCGATATTGGAAAATCATACCAAGACAATATTTGACACCGATCGTGATCTTGACCCATGAGCCACTGGAGTGGTGTGTCGTAAGCCCCACAAGTAAATGGGTGGTACATGTAACACGTTTTAAAATACAACCACTTGAAATGAATTTTTCTCAGTGTGAATTTCAATTTTTTATGGCAATGCAATTTTAAGAGCCATGTATACGGTGTAGTTAAAATACAATCAAAGTCAGTCTCGCGCGTATAAATAGTGCGAGCATGAGTTAAGGAAATACTAATTATTCAATTCTAGCAATGGATATGCCACCTGTAACTACGTCACTCGAGTTACGGCTAACATAGCCCCGCCTAGGTAGTAAACAAGTCATATATCAAAGGCGTTGTCGCGGAATTTACCTTTGCTTCTAGTACAGATGTTCCCGCTGAATACGCCGTACATGTTTCTTATTTATTAAACAGAACAATGTCAATATGCTTTAACTTTGTTATCGAATTATGTATGCAAGATTTCGCCAGTTTCGGTGAAACTGTGGCAGAAGATGGATACATGTCTCCGTTATAAGAACCGTCTGAGCAATGAAATTAGCCTGGCTACGCCCCATACAGTTGGCACGTTTTGAGTTGGAAATCGATCAGCGTCTTGCTGGCAGGCTGCCAGATATTGAACAAAGGATGTTTTTAGTACTTATAGAACGTTTCAAGCGAAATGAATCGGTAGATATTTTAAGAAATATTGACGCGCAGTGTGATCTATTTACACACAGTTATAGATTCAGATTCAGATTACCTTATCTTATTCTAACCCGTCACGAAGGATTTGCCATACATAATCCATCCATTGGCCATTTTAACTTTTTGTCTTGCCGACAACGAACATATTTGGGCTTTAGTAACTAAATGCTGATACGTTTCTACAGCCTATGATGGCTGTCAAGATTTACTTGTCCATTAATCAGAAAAAACTTAGCGTGCCTGCCTCGGTATATACGCTCAGTCACGGAGGTGCCAGCTATAGTTTGGCTGTGTGATATAAAAGTAATCATACAGGTAAGCTGTTGCATATTTTGAAACAATTGGCGGCAACAACTTCCAGTTAAATTAGTTTCAAAATATGCAATGGTATGAGTACTACATAATAAAGAATGTAGTGCATTGGCACTTGCATGACATCACACGCTATCGTTTGAGGAAACAAAATAGTGACGATCACTATTCGACATTTACTCGATATTACAAAGCAGATAATTGTGATACAGATAAGGGAATGTGACAGGATATGAACGATAAGGAATCTATAAACCTTAATGTATCGGTGCAATACAGCATTTGAGATGGGATTAGCATCCCTTTAATTTTGTCAAGAAAAATAATATATTTGTACATTGAACGTCCATTTGCGTACCAAGAGACGACTATTTTTGAAATTTTATAACTCGAATCACCGGCTAGTTTATCGAGTCATGTATTAATAGTAGTAAAATTTCAAAAAACTAATATTCCATTACCCTGAAGATGGGTATATAGACCACCTCAGAGACCGGTTTTCGGCGGGATTCTCCATGAATGGGTTAATCTTTTAAGCCTTGAATCTGTTCAAGAATATTTCAATTCTTTCAAAGAAAATCTCAATTTGCAGACCAAGAGAAGACAATTTTTGAAAGTTTAGCACTGGAATGACTGGGTCTGTTATCGAGCCAGTCATTCCAGTCGTAACATTTTCAAAAATATTCTTCTCTTGGTCTGCAAATGGGCATTTTTCAATACCACTGGAGAATCTGTTTTTGGCTGATACGAGTGTAAAAGGGTTAGAGTATATGCATACTGTTCACATTATATAGCTTATCTCCGAAAACCTTTGCTTGGCTGTTCGTATGAGTCGGTGTTGACAGTTCACATTTAGTCCAATGTCACCACACGATCCGAAACACGATAGGTATCAGATTAACAATTCACAATCGAGCAGAACAAATAATAAATTATACATGTAGGACGATATATACACCTGTGCAAAAGTTAAGCACCAGCAAAAACAATAGAACGTAGAAACATGATGGTACAACTAGGCTGCCATACTTTTTGTCCCCGCGTTAGCCGACATAATTCCAAGTACGAAATGCACATGCATGCATGACTTCACGCCGCTTGATGTCCGTGCGTGGCGGGAAACAGCACACGTGTTCAGTTATGTAAAAGTCCAGTTTGAGGTGTAGAACATTACATACAGATTTAGGCGACAAGATTAGGAATTTTGTGTTCCTGACCGTGGTTTATTTGTACAGAGAGAATTAGCTCTTGATTGTGAACCGCTATGGCAAGACGAAGGTTAAGTGATCGTGTGAAATGGCAAATCATAGGTATGCATACCACTGGTATGTCATGCAGAGAGATTGGCAGACAGCTGAACATTAACCATACTGCAATCAGTCGTTTGATTGCAAAACATGGGCAAACTAACGAGGTGAAGGACAGGCCTAGATCTGGAAGACCGAAGAAGACTACTGCCCGTGATGATCGAGCCCTAGTACGCCTTGTTAGGAGATCTCCATTCACCAACAGCAGAGTGCTCAGCCAGCAGTGGGAAACGCGCAATAGAGTGTCAATGTCTACCGTCAAAAGGAGACTGTATGCTGCTGGCATGAAAGCTAGGAGACCTGTCAGACGTCCTCTCCTCACTGCACACCACAAAGAGGAGCGTCTGGGGTGGTGCAACGAAAGAAGACACTGGAACATGAGATCCTGGAGACGGGTACACTGGTCCGATGAAAGTCGGTTCCTGCTTCATGCCACAGATGGTCGAACTCGTGTATGGAGGTCCAGACGCACGGCGTACGACCAATGTAACATCATGGAAGAAGTTCCATTTGGTGGAGGTTCCGTTATGATATGGGGGTGCATCTCATTTGATTGTAAGCTGGATCTGTTGACTGTACCTGGAACACTAAATGGACAAAGATATCAAGATTCCATACTGGATAGAGTTGTGGTCCCTCATTTTGTAAATCATGCACCTGGAACCCACCCTATATTCATGGATGACAACGCCCGACCACATCGTGCTAGAGCTGTGCATGAATACCTCCGCCAGAATGCCATCGAAACCCTACCATGGCCAGCAAGGAGCCCTGACATGAACCCTATTGAGCATATCTGGGACATTCTGGGAAACATGGTGAGAAGGAGGGATCCTCCTGTGCAGAACCTACAGGAATTAACAGACGCACTCCATCTTGAATGGCAACGAATACCACAATGGCGTATCAGTTGGTTGGTGACCAGCATGAGACGTCGTGTCCAGGCCGTCATCCAGGCACAAGGTGGATATACCCGGTATTAATAATGACAGTCTCAATCTCGTGCACAGATGTTAAATTTCGTTTTCAGACACCATTAATGACAATCTAGCCACGTGTGTCAACTGTAGGGCAATAGTTGTCAGTTGTGTCAACGTAACCATTTTCAGGCCGCGTTTTCAAGTTCAAACAAAAACATACAGTGTTTCCCCACCATCATAATCAGCATTCCTCTAGTTGCATTATTACCTCTTGCACTAAGATGGATGGGTACATAAATGTTTATGCTATTGCTTTCTTCATAGCACATGAATATACCCTCGCATGTGCGTAAAAATAGGGTGGTGCTTAACTTTTGCACAGGTGTATACTACGGGCTTTGTAACGAAATACCTGATTTCAAACATTTCGATTTGCATACACTATACATAAAATGTACACAAATTACGATATCTGAAGCATTGTGTTGAATATTTTGAAAGCAAATGGTCCTTTCCAAGTTTAGCAATCGAGCATCTACCGGCATATGACGTCATAATTAATTAAGTTACTATGTACGCTGATGTTATAATCATGACGTCATGAATTATTCGAAATAGTCGTTCTTTACCGCTTAATAGTCCGGCGCGGTGTACGAATTGTATGTCTTTACCATTTACAAACATTCTGTTGAATATTTTGAAACTAATTTGATTATGCAGCAACAGCACCCAGTCAAATTAGTTTCAAAATATTCAACAGGTTTCCCCGTATAGTTTTCTGGAAAATGATAGTCAAGAAGTTCAGGGACCGATCGATCCCAACACGAGCAAGAATGGGAGGAACTTAGCTGGGGATGGGCGGGGCATAGCTAAAACTGGGAAAATGCATTGACTAGAACCGGCTGCCGAATCTAATTTATATAATCTTTTGGTAAATCATAAACAAATACGGGCAATAAACATCTGCTTCTTAATTCATGTCGAAAATAGAAACAAATTTCAAAATGACGGTAGTAGACTATCATGTACCAATAACAGTGGACAAATCAAGGGCAATGAATTAATTACCGCATTACTGTTTCCAAACGCTTAAAGGTTACCTCCCTTGATATGCTCATGCCAGTCAAATAATCGGGCAGATGATTATAGAATATTATCACGACATTTCAGTTGCATTGGAGTTCACTCCCTTGAGCTACTATCAAGCCGGTTTGGTTATATCGTTTACGTATAGCTTCGTATGATCAGCTATCATTTCATTGACCAATAACTAAGCCACGTGTCTTGCGCCTACAGCAAAATCATTCAGCACCCAAATATTATATATTTGGACTTGACATTATCACCAATATCAAAATAAAACGGGTTGACATATATATGTTCAAAAATATAATTATATGCCATAGTATGCATATTTTGAAATAAAAAAATCTAATCTACTAGCATAAGGGATACTATATTATTAAAAACTGTGCTTCTGCGTCTTATTCGTGAATAATATGTATAGGCTTCTGACTTAACACATTTAGACGGGTATATGACGGACACTGTACACGGTCCATCAATTGGTCCCTAATGGCAGGTGACTGCTTAACAAATTAACCCTTACGTGCTCAAAACGAGATGGGCTTTAGGATGTTAGGAATATTTAATTGAATATTTTGAAACTAATTCAACCGGGAGCTGTTGCTCACTTTTGCAGGAACAGCTTCTAGTTGAATTAGTTTTATAACATTCAAGAGAATGTTTAATAAATTTTAGTCATCAATGACATACGTTAGCAATATTATGTTGGATATTTTGAAACTAATTTGGCAGGGAGCCGGCTCCCATTCAAATTAGCTTCAAAATATTCAACATACCTTTTTAATAAATTGTAGTCATCAACGACATGCAATTCGTACATCTAAATGAATGATATTTCGATTTTCCTGAAGAGGATGCTTCATTGTGGTGGTAACGTCAGCGAGCAGCGTATTTGATTATGACGACAGAAACTTGAGTGACAGCCCGGATCACTCTATTGTTAATTGTTTCGTTTGAATTTTGCTTTCAAGCAAGTCATCTGATGACATATTTCTAGCCATGTTTCTCCTCATCGCATCCGACTGATTGGTTCGGCACAGCCAATCACTTACTGTAGCCATCCGATGTGTGGCTCAAATACCTTACGTCATAATCAACTTAGGGTCCAATCATATTGACGTAAACTGCGTCACGAAAATGGAAAAGTTCGGCACAAAGTGTACAAATTACATGGCTTTGATGAATTTATAATATAATAAACAGTCTGTTGAATATTTTGAACTAATATGACTGGGAGCATATGGCAGTAACAGGGGTCAGTCGAATTAGTTTCAAAATATTGAACATCTTTCCTGTATAGTCGTCCTGAAATTGAGATACCAGCATTTAATGGATTATTGGGGCTATGCAGCTCGCTTGCTATGGTAGACTGCGCCTCTTTGGTCTGGCAGCAAAAGCGCCCAGACAAATTAGTTTTCAAAATATTCAACATAATGTTATTAAATAGTAAAGACATACAATTCGTAGAACAACGCTTGGTCCGTCAACGATTCACCTTTCCAGATTATCCCTCGATGATCTGACGTCAGATGACGTCATACTCAGCTAAGCGGCGTGTAGGATGACTTCATAATCTCTACGTCATGAATGATTCTATTGGGCAAGTCTTTAACTCTCACTAGTCCGACACGTACGAATTGTATGTCTCTACCATTTAATAAACATACTGTCGAATATTTTGAAACTAATTTGACTGGGCGCCGTTGCTACAATAGGCAGCAACAGCAGCCAGTCAAATTAGTTTCAAAATATTCAATAGCTTACCTGTATAGTGTTCTGGAAATTGTGTCAGGGAGTTCAGAGATCGATCGATCCCAACAGAGTGTGGGTGGAGCTTAGCTAGAGATGGGCGGGGCATAGATAAAAATGGAAAGGTCCATTAAGCATTCGTGATGAATTTACATACGCCATCCATGGCACCATTGATTATGACGTCATCCTACACGTCACGTAGTTGATTATGACGTCATACGGTTGATGGATAAACTGGAACGGTCCATTATAGATAAGCGTAAACATATCTGCAAACAATTTAAAATTAGATTTAATCAACACACTATGACGTTTCGTCATTAACTTATCCATTACATTTACAACAAAACAAGTTAATTTCCATAACGGTCCTTTCAAACCCAACCGAAATGGAAGTAACAACAATGGGAGAACTCGTCGTCGTTGTTGTTGTTGTTGTTGTTGTTATTGTTGTTGTTTCTGACGTTGTTGGTGTTGTTGTTGGTGGTGGTAGTGGTTGTGTTGTTGTACGAACGATTATGCATCTGTCCTTATTTCTAGTCTGGACGACCACCTCGCTCTCCGTGATGTCGTGGATTTAACTCCATTCTGTCATATCCAGGTCTTGGCCGTGCACCATTACGTTCTCCTATTGGCCCTTGACCTTGTACGTCACCAAATTCACCGCCTACTGCTCCATTACGTGGCCCACCGATTCGTTCTGCTCCAGGTCTACCTGTTGGTCGAGTTCTCTCCCCTCTTCGCCCGCCTGTTGGTCTGGTTCTTTCTTCTTCAGGGGCAACTTCTGGTCGAGTTTTCCCCCCTCGTCGCCCGCCTGTTTCCTCGCCACCGTCAGTTGCTGGTCGTGTTCTGTACCCTCGCAGCTCAGCCAGCCCTCGTTGCCCTTCTTCACCAAGCTCACCTGTTGGCCTGCGACGTGCTTCACCCCATCTCTGTCCATGAACAGCCAGTCTGCGCAAGAGATGTACAAGTCGTTCTCTCCAGTCATGTTTGAGTGCATCAGGTTTCACATTGAGATTATCATCATCCTTGTCCTCATTGGTATCATCAGTGCAACTGCGTACCTCAGGTCTGGTTCCATTCAGTTCTCCGGATTTGCCGCGGCTTCCATTAATCTGGTGGCCTGGTTCCCGCATAGCCAGATCTACTAAGAGCCGGAATACGTTCTGTTCCCAGCCACGCGCTCCACGTGCTCTAGTGTGATGCGGGCCAGTACCATTAATGTGATCATCTATGGGTCCACGTGTGCGGTTCATTTCCCCATGCGGCATGTCATCACGTGGAAAGCTACCGTTGTGCTCACCTTTTAGAAGACTAACGATGAAGCAATTCTCTACTTTGGCCACATTGTGATGGCAGTTCATCGTGATTAGGTTTAGCACCCTCGGGCCGTGTACGATTATATTCAGCTCCCTCTGATCGTGTACGATTATGTGAAGCAGTTGGATGGTTAAACTGACCCACACGAAAATGTATCAGACCTATCGCCAATCTGTGCAACCGGTGCATCAGTTCATGACGCCATTTTTCACACGTTGTGTTACCGTCCAGTGTTTTATTGTGAGGTGGCATTGCGTCATCCATTGTCATGTTAACACCTGGCATTGGACCGTTTCCCACACAATATTTCCAAAACAATGTGTAAACGTCTCGTCATGCGGCCATGTTCACCCTCTCTACGGTGTTCCCAGTCAGGAAATGTTTCATTCTGCCCATCTAAGAATCGTGTTTGATTTCGTTCTCCGTGGTTGGCGCTCATCTTGCCGGAGTTCATCGGTACGGCGTGGCAGAATATCTGTAACATAGCCAAGGCTACCAAGAAGGATATGGTTGCCATAGTGGTTCGTAGTGCCATTAGAATGGAAGATCTGCAAAACACAATGTAAACCCAATGTTAACTTATTTCACTTTACACCCCCCCCCCCGCCGCATTGATTTTCAATACTCTTACGTGGGACTACATGGCGTGAATCTTTATGCTAGGTTGCCAGGAACTCTTCAGTCACGCTGATAGGCGAATGTTCAATGTACCTTTCCAATTTTAGCTATGCCCCGCCCATCTCAAGCTAAGCTCCACCCACACTTCGCGGTGTTGAGATCGATCGATCCCCGAGCGCCCTGACGATCAATTTCCTTAAAACTTTACATGTAAGCTGTTGAATATTTTGGAACTAATTTGACTGGGTGCTGTTGCTACTGTTCAACAGAATATTGATTAAATAGTAGACATACAATCCGTGCAACAATGCATAGTCCGTCTTCAAATGTGCGTTCGTGACGTACTTATCTACGTCATTCATGGCGTCATAATGACGTCATTGATTATGATGTAATCTTACACATGGCGTAGTTGATTATGACGTCATATGATGGATGGTTAAAGTGTAAAGGTCCATTAGGAGAAATGGTGTTACATCACTGTGTTGTACATACTATAGTAGCATGAGCCCGCAGGTAACATTCTTTTCCCCAAAGTGAACACGATACGCCTATATCATAGCGCTAAAATCGACCTTGGGCAGTGTAAGTTAGAAATAGAGAGATCTTATCGTACATGTCGGCATAATCAATTACGTCAGATGTAGACTTGACGTCATAGTCAAAATGCGTAATTAATGACGTATCTAGCTCCGTCAGGAACTTTGAATAGTCCGTCAAATGTACGAATTGTATGCCTTTACTATGTATTAAAACCTACGTTGAATACTTTGAAAGTAATTTGAGTCGAATATGCAACCAGTTAAATTGGGTTCAAAATATTCAGCAGCTTACCTTGATATTAGGATTGTGGAAATTCACGGTCGATCGAGAAATGCGTGGGGTAACTTAGCTAGAAATTGGCGGAGCCTAGATATAAATGGATTCCCCTATTGTTCACCGCGTGAAGTGGATAAAATTCAGCTGTTTAAATTTCCTGTGCATCAACAAAACAGAAGCGTTTGCAAACGTAATGGGATATTTGTTATTTCGGTGATATTTTCAAGAAGCTAACATACGATCCCTTGTCCGAGTCAAATAATATAGCAAACTATAGCCGCAAGGACATGGCATGTTGCGTAAATAGCACAGAAAATCAAAGAGTATCCCATATCTGTTGTTATTTATTGGCACTCGACAACATTAACAGTAACTCGCCCTCAAACAAGCGATCGAGTTTACTATGTTGTTGATTAGGCCTGTTTTGAAAGCAATCTGACTGAAACCTGTTGGTGTTTAAGGCAACAGAAACCTCTAGCTGTATTACTGACAATATAATCAATAATTGCATGGATGTTTGGAAATAAACATATTGGGATTTTAGTGATGAAAGGGATAACATATGCTATACTAGAAGCATCCATTTCTAGCAATGCCCTGCCCATTTCTAGCTAAGCTCCGCCCATTTTATTTGCACATGTTGAGATCGATGTATATAGGGCCTACTTTTGACCCTGAATTTACATTATTTCATTTCCAAGGTAAATATACAGGTAAGCGGTTGAAGGTGTTGATACTAATTTGACAGGGTGCTGTAGGGCAGCAGAGAAATTACTTTCAAAATATGAAACAAAATGTTGTTAAATTAGTAGACATACAATTGATACACTTGTATGACTTCAATGTTAATGACCGAGCTAGAGACGTCAATCATTATGCATTTTGGTTCTGACACCAGCCTACATGGGACGTAATTGATTATGACGTCATGTACATGAGAGACCGTCCGGATCCATCCATTTTCTTGAAAATCCGATAAAAAGCAGTTCGATCATATTGCAAGAAAATACCTTTGTCTAACTGACAGATAACTGACCCCCACCCCCTACCAGCCCCCCCCCCACCCCCCCCCCCCCCTTCAAAAGGCAGTCACTAAAGGAGTCCCCAGGCTATTACTAACAACATATTAAACTGGAGAATTTGAGGAGACACTCAAAGCGCTGTAAAATGGACGTGCGTCCAGTCCTGCTGGCACGAGCAATGCACCATTCAAATACACAAGTCGCATATCTCAAAACACGCACCTAATCAATAGACATTTGCAGTTTTCGCTAAACCGCGCCTACTACTAGCTAAGCTCCACTCACACCTCGCTCGTGTTGGGATCGATCCCTAAACTCCCTGACTATCAATTTCCAGAAAACTATACAGAAAAGCTGTTAAATATTTTGAAACAACAGCGCCCAGTCAAATTAGTTTCAAAATATTCAACAGAATCGTTAAAGACATACTAAATATTTATTATTATTATTATTATTATTATTATTATTATTATTATTATTATTATTATTATTATTAAATAGTCAAGACATACAATTCGTACAACAACGCATAGTCCGCCTTCAATTACGGAAAATCCTATGCAATATTACTCTATTCCGCACCAGGACAAGATCGGTGACATTCCCTGATCATATCAAAGTGGCGTTAAACGTGGACGCAGCTGCGCTGACGTTGTATGGGCTCAAGGCATGCTTGTGGCAAGATGGACATTGACATGTCACGAGCCTTCGGCACAATTAAACGATCGAAATTCTAGGTGAACTATGTAAGGCCAGTTGCAATGAAGATTACCTACAACTATTGAGACTACTACTTGTAAGCACCAGGCTGAGAGTACGAGTCAAGTCAGTGAAGTCTGTAGAGTTTGAGACATCAATCCGCTCTCCACAGGGAGATGGCTTATCCGCTATGCTTTTCACTGTTACCTTGCTGCTGCATTGCACTCTGTGCGGGAAAATTCCACGTGACCAAACCCCCAATGTCCATACTGGGTATACCAATAGAGATAGACAACGTGGACTTCAAGCGCGAGGAAAAGAAACCCCTTGACGAGCTTCTCCCAATAGCTGCAAGCAAACTAAAAATTGAGAGTCTCTTAATGAATGAAGACAATACGGAGTTCACCAGATACACCAATTTACAAAGACATGAATCTAAAGAAAATGAACTATGCAGGAAGAGTAAAATCCTGGGATCACTGGTTTGCAGTACTGCTGACATTGCTGCACGCTGCGTCATGGGGAATATACCATTCCAGTCCTTCTGGAAGCTAAGAATTAGTGAATCAAAGATGCCCTTGACGAAAAGACTAATGATTACACAGCGCAATCTGCGTATCATTGATGCTGTATAACTGTAATAGCTGGGCAGCTCCAGAGGCAGCTCTAGAAAAACTAGATGCCTAGCACCGCAAACACCTACTCACCATCAAATATAAAGGCATGAAAGGACGCCATTGCATACATCTGCTAAGCGTGCTTCGTGGTGACCTCAAGAAAGCAGGACGTGTTACACTCAAATCAAGAATGGACCTGGTGATTTCGGTTGAGGACAAGACACAGTGGTCAAAAGCGAAGGATTGATTGCAGCTGTATGGTGTTTCTACTACTACAGCCGCCGAATACCGTAATCATACAAGACAGGTGGTCGCCTAATACAAGTCATGTTCTTTTGTCGATACATTTTGCCATCAACGTTATTACATGTATTTAGTACGCCTGTATTTGGAAGGCATGTTAGGGAGGTTCAAATAAGATCTTGCTAAATGTGTGAGATGTATTTGATATAAAATGACAACGAGTTCTTATATACCACATAAAGCTATTATTTATAATTTGTACACCGATTCAGGCCATTTTAGTACCATTTCCCACCTATTTGTTATATCTATGACCTATTTCTACTGATAGTAATGACCAGTAGCTTGTACTTGGCCACCACACAAATTATAGGCCCTACATACGTTATTAATGTAGACCTATTATATTGGCGATATATCAATTCATATACTATGCTACATCTTACCGGGCGAAGCCAGCTAAACCCCGCCTCTGCAGTAGCCTTGATGCATGGTAACCGAGAGCCGGTCATTCCAGGGGTGAATTTTCAAAAATAGTTTGTTAGACTGACTGACTGACTGATTGAATAACTAGGTGGCATGCTGACTGCATGCGCGACCAAGCGATCGACTGATTGACTGACTGACCGACCAACCGAATGAACAACTAACTGACTGACCGACCGACCAACCGATTGAACGACCAACCAACTGACCGGGGCAGAAACCTGACCGACTGACTGATCGATCAAACAAACGAATGCACGACCGCACAACCAACCAACTGACTGACCATCTGACCGACCAACCGAGCGATCAACTCACTGACTGACTGACCAGCTGACTGACGGACTTACCAGCTAGCCGACCAATTGACCGAGTGATCGAATAACTACTGAATTATACTTGCTGCGAGCCTCAATTAAATTTACATCTAATTTTAGTTTTACTATTATACCAGTTGCTACACCGCCGGCATGTTCCGATATAATATTAAAACTTAAATTAATTAGTTGTCCGCAGAAAGTGCAACTCATCTCCCTTCTGGATTTTGGCACGTTGTATAAAGGCTTTCAGATGTTCGTGATTTTGATCGGATTTTCGGATTTTTTCGGATTGCGTCCAAAGTTGTGAAATCCTAGTTTATGGTGGCCCCCGTTCGTGTGTTAAGATTTGAGCCAAATCGGACTGGTAGGCAAAATCGGGTCAGTAGTTTTGATATGCAGATCCGGGCACACAGACAGACAGCCGCACAGACAGACACAGTCATGCACTCAGACTGACTGAGCTCATGCCAATACCCTCTTCCACTTATGGAGCGAAGTTAATTAGTTGTTCACAATACCCACTGTGTCCAATTAATAATCCGGTCCCGGTAGAATATAGATAATTATACATCTTCACTTACCTCAAGTTACTTTGAAATACGCTGCAATGATAGTTTCAGTCTCAGTGGTTCTTGGTAGACAAACTTCTGATGTGTAAGCTTCGCCGTGTTCTGGTTTGTCATTTTCGTCTTCCACAAGTTGATGCACTGTCAGATTCCAGTCTCCAATATATATATATACCCTTCTGCGAGACTGATCACGAGTTTGTAACTCATATTGAAACACGATTTCATGACAACTTGAATCTGCCTCCAGGATATAGAAGACGCGGATGTTTCAGTTAGCTGGGCGTCTTCATCTTGAGTCAAACACATTATGTCAAACCCTAATCACAATTCCTTGCTAATCGCTCTGCAATATCTGATCAAATCATCCTCACGTGCCTAATTAGTCAGCAAATACGTGCGCACGTGAGGTACTTTAAGTTTTATTTTAGTTTAGTCCCACACGTTCGGTTAAAAACCTGACGATTCATTCATAGCGCGCAATGCGTAAAAGCGTACTACAAGTTGCTCCGTGCGAATTTATCTTTTTAAAATTTATGAATGGATTGCTGGATGAATCTGGGTGATCACCGTCATAGAGGTAAGGCAGTAGGTATATCACTCGCTCTTAGTCTAGCGCGCGGATAACGTGCTTTAGTCTGTGGGTCGGGTATGCGGAACCAAGCCACGATAACACACTCGTGACTAACATCTATTATCATTATTAACCAGTAGGCCTCTAACATAGATTATATTATTCATATTCACGGTAGATAGTTCTGCGGTTTTGTGGTGGAGAAAGGAGCAATTATCATTGCGACATAGGTCTATCATACTATGCCGAGTCTTCTTCAGCTACCAAGCGGTCCCCGTTACAGATATTTTGATGAACACGACGGGCCGGGGTGGGCCGGGTACAGCCGGTAGGCCAGCCATACACATCCTAATATCTGCAACATAGCCTGATTCCAGATCTCTTTAAATTAGGGAAGGGACAGAAAAAGGTCACCTCCTGGAGGGTCTTGGAGGGTGGCGGAAAGTGGCTGGGAGTCGGTGTCTATGTGATGCTCTGTAAAGCCATTGCCGTTATTCTGAGTTCGCCATTTTAAGATTTTAACAACAGTATCTTCACTAGGAGTATGGGCTAATAGTGTGCCACAGGTGGTGGACTGGGAAATCATAGGTCACGCGCAAGTTCATGTACTTGAACTTGAACTTGTATATCTTCTGGATCCGCCTCTGGGACACATACTACGAAATTGTTCTGTTGGTTGCGACGGCGTAGTAATGGTAATGGAGGATCGTGAACTTGTTCATTCCCACGGGGCTTACTCAAATCGCCTTATATGAGAAGAGATTTCTTAGAAATCCTAATTAACGCATCAGTGAGAGAATCGCAAAACATTGGTACCTTTGGCAACTTCCAGGTAAGAAGTTTTTCGTATAAAATAAACTAATGCTGTTGTATGATACATTATTTTAGTGTGCGTTCCAGTCCTTCCAGTAGCACATTTTCAAAAATATTCTTCTCTTAGCCTGCAAATGGACATTTTTCAGAATCACTGCAGCAGTCGTTTTTGACCAACTTGACCATTAAAGGGTTAAGTTGACGCGAGATTGGTTAAAACTAAATTTTTACTTTATAAAATACTGCTATTAGTTTTTCGGATTCTATGATGCCGAAGTGGGAGATGTAGGGGGAGGCGCCACGCACGTATATCTGATTAGCTATGTAGATTGCGACAACTAGGATTCGCGCAATGTGGTTAAAGTCATTTTAACTACAACAATGTTGCGCGAGGCGTCACAGGTGTCTCGCGTGTCGCTCGCGCGCGGTGTGAATAACAAGTTTCGCAGATGACCGATTTTAACCACGTGACTCGTGCGAACTTTCGAAGTGCATTGCATTGTGGGAGCGTTTGGGGGCAGTGTGTATTAAAATGACTCGGTCAGTAACGTCGCTTGTAGTAATCGCTATATCGTCTTTCTCTCCCCCTATGAATGAATAGGGGAGAGATTCCATGACACGTATTTTAAAGCGAATACAATTATATTGAGATACTTAACTAAAATATACACGTACCCTACTCATATATTAGATACAAATAAACTGAAATAAACTGAAAACAAGTACACATATTGATGCAGGGCATCAATGGTAAAAAGCGTGCCCGGAGGTTATTATAATTCTAAGAATAAACTCAACTGTTTCATGAAAAAATGAAGTTATATAAAGGCATACAATAAACACAAAAGAAGGAATATTTCTTGCAAAAAGATATGGACAGTATTAGCTATGGGCTAGGAAAAGCAGCTTATATTTTTGGTCAGTCCAACAATTTTTTCATCCATCCTTTTCTCCAGGACAAACTCCTTAACAGAGATAGGAACAGACACAATTAAGAGCAGCCAGTGATGAGAAAATTGCACTACTGCATCAACAGAGTGTAACAGTGGGTCATTAGGTATCAACAACTTGTAAAGATAAACAAATCAAGAGAGCTGGCAACCCAGTCAGTAGAAAATCAGCGCAAGAAGCAGTACATACCCTGATACCCATTCAAACATTAAAAAAAAAATGTAAAGAATATTTTAAACCTAAATCTTGATACCGTCTTAAACAGACGTGAAGAGCTTATTACGCGGACATATATTGGTGTATTATACACTGCAATGCTAGTGAAATGCACAAAACAAGTATATTTTTGATGCAATACAGGACCCCGATCTGTACCGACAGATAACTTTTTCAATAAAGTTAGGTGGCTAGGATAGAACCTATACCGTGCACGTAGTTTTCTCCAACGAATTCTCGGCGCGAAGACACGGCTCTATTTTTAGATTGCTGGATATCTCATAAATATTATCTTCATGCACGTGATTCAAGCCAAGTTCTCTTATTTGTTCTGATCCGACTGTAATAGAGTTGGCGCGGCGATGACCGCTTAATTATTTTAATGAACAGCCAACGTTCCGTTTATATGTCCACTTTAGCACTCTATCAAACTGACCACAAATGGCATCTTGCGGTGATCGTGAGAAATGTCCATTTGCATTAGCTACTCGCCGGAGAACTTGTTTTGAAGGTTTACCACTGGAATGACTGGTTGGATAACCGATCCTATAATTCCAGTAGTAAATTGCAAAAGAAAAACCACAATGGTCTCTTGGACGGCAATTAGACATAGGACATTTTATATGATAATGGATTTTTTTGTATATGACGTCATAATTATTTAGGTCAGATGTAGATGGACGTCTCGTATGCGAATTGCACGTCTTTACCATTTAATCAACATGCTGTTGAATATTTTGAAACTAATTTGACTAGATGCTGTTCGAATTGTATGTCTTTGCTATTTATTCAACAGTCATTTTCTATGATAATGGCTGCTTTCGATCTGTAACTGAAGGATATGACGTCATAATCAATTACAACAACAACAACAACAACGACGACGACGACGACGACACCCTTTTGACTCTCGAGTTCTCCCATTTTTGTTGCTTCCATTTCGGTTGGGTTTGAAAGGACCGTTATAAAAATTACCTTGTTTTGTTGTAAATGTAATGGATAAGTTAATGACGAAACGTCATAGTGTGTTGATTAAATTGTTTGCAGATATGTTAACGCTTATCAATAATGGACCGTTCCAGTTTATCCATCTCTAGCTAAGCTCCACCCACACTCTGTTGGGATCGATCGATCTCTGAACTCCCTGACACAATTTCCAGAACACTATACAGGTATGCTATTGAATAATTTGAAACTAATTTGACTGGCTGCTGTTGCTGCCTATTGCAGCAACGGCGCCCAGTCAAATTAGTTTCAAAATATTCGACAGTATGTTTATTAAATAGTAGAGACATACAATTCGTACAACGTGTCGGACTAGTGAGAGTTAAAGATGGGCCTAATAGAATCGTTCATGACGTAGATATTATGAAGTCATCCTACACGCCGCTTAGCTGAGTATGATGTCATATGACGTCAGATCATCGAGGGATACTCTGGAAAGGTGAATCGTTGACGGACCAAGCGTTGTTCTACGAATTGTATGTCTTTACTATTTAATAAACATTATGTTGAATATTTTGAAAACTAATTTGTCTGGGCGCTTTTGCTGCCAGACCAAAGAGGCGCAATCTACCATAGCAAGCGAGCTGCATAGCCCCAATAATCCATTAAATGCTGGTATCTCAATTTCAGGAGGACTATACAGGAATGATGTTTAATATTTTGAAACTAATTCGACTGCCCCCTGTTACTGCCATATGCTCCCAGTCATATTAGTTCAAAATATTCAACAGACTGTTTATTATATTATAAATTCATCAAAGCCATATAATTTGTACACTTCGTGCCAAACTTTTCTATTTTCGTGACGCAGTTTACGTCAATATGATTGAACCCTAAGTTGATTATGACGTAAGGTATTTGAGCCACACATCGGATCGCTACAGTAAGTGATTGGCTGTGCCGAACCAATCAGTCGGATGCGATGAGGAGAAACATGGCTAGAAATATGTCATCAGATGACGTGCTTGAAAGCAAAATTCAAACGAAACAATTAACAATAGAGTGATCCGGGCTGTCACTCAAGTTTCTGTCGTCATAATCAAATACGCTGCTCGCTGACGTTACAACCAAAATGAAGTATCGTCTTCAAGAAAATCGAAATATCAATCATTTAGACCTACGAATTGTATGTCGTTGATGACTACAATTTATTAAAAAGGTATGTTGAATATTTTGAAGCTAATTTGAATGGGAGCCGGCTCCCTGCCAAATTAGTTTCAAAATATCCAACATAATATTGCTAACGTATGTCATTGATGACTACAATTTATTAAACATTCTCTTGAATGTTATAAAACTAATTCAACTAGAAGCTGTTCCTGCAAAATTGAGCAACAGCTCCCGATTGAATTAGTTTCAAAATATTCAATTAAATATTCCTAACATCCTAAAGCCCATCTCGTTTTGGGAACGTAAGGGTTAATTTGTTAAGCAGTCACCTGCCATTAGGGACCAATTGACGGACCGTGTACAGTGTCCGTCATATACCCGTCTAAATGTGTTAAGTCGGAAGCCTATGCATATTATTCACGAATATGACGCAGAAGCACAGTTTTAATAATACACCATCCCTTATGCTAGTAGATTAGATTTTTTTATTTCAAAATATGCATACTATGGCATATAATTATATTTTTGAACATATATATGTCAACCCGTTTTATTTTGATATTGGTGATAATGTCAAGTCCAAATATATAATATTTGGGTGCTGAATGATTTTGCTGTAGGCGCAACGCGAGACACGTGGGTTAGTTATTGGTCAATGAAATGATAGCTGATCATACGAAGCTATACGTAAACGATATAACCAAACCGTCTTGATAGTAGCTCAAGGAAGTGAACTCCAATGCAACTGAAATGTCGTGATAATATTTTATAATCATCTGCCCGATTATTTGACTGGCATGAGCATATCAAGGGAGGTAACCTTTAAGCGTTTGGAAACAGTAATGCGGTAATTAATTCATTGGCCTTGATTTGTCGACTGTTATTGGTAAATAATAGTCTACTACCGTCATTTTGAAATTTTGTTTCTATTTTCGACATGAATTAAGAAGCAGATGTTTATTGCCCGTATTTGTTTATGATTTACCAAAAGATTATATAAATTAGATTCTGCAGCGGGTTCTAGTCAATGCATTTCCCAGTTTTAGCTATGCCCCGCCCATCCCCAGCTAAGTTCCTCCCATTCGTGCTCGTGTTGGGATCGATCGGCCCCTGAACTTCTTGACTATCATTTTCCAGAAAACTATACGGGGAAACCTGTTGCATATTTTGAAACTAATTTGACTGGGTGCTGTTGCTGCATAAGGCAGCAACAGCGACCAATCAAATTAGTTTCAAAATATTCAACAGAATGTTTGTAAATGGTAAAGACATACAATCCGTACAACGCGCCGCCCGTAGTATATCGTCCTACACGTATAATTTATTATTTGTTCTGCTCGATTGTGAATTGTTAATCTGATACCTATCGTGTTCCGGATCGTGTGGTGACATTGGACTAAATGTGAACTGTCAAAACCGACAGTCATACGAGCAGCCAAGCAAAGGTTTTCGGCGATAAGTTATATAATGTGAACAGTATGCATATACCTGAACCCTTTTACACTCGTTTCAGCCAAAAACAGATTCTCCAGTGGTATTGAGAAATGCCCATTTGCAGACCAAGAGAAGACTATTTTTGAAAATGTTACCACTGGAATGACTGGCTCGATAACAGACCCAGTCATTCCAGTGCTAAACTTTCAAAAATTGTCTTCTCTTAGTCTGCAAAATTGAGATTTTCTTTGAAAGAATTGAAATATTCTTGAACAGATTCAAGGCTTAAAAGATTAACCCATTCATGGAGAATCCCGCCGAAAACCGGTCTCTGAGGTGGTCTATATACCCATCTTCAGGGTAATGGAATATTAGTTTTTTGAAATTGTATTACTGTTAATACATGACTCGATAAACTAGCCGGTGATTCGAGTTATAAAATTTCAAAAATAGTCGTCGCTTTGTACGCAAATGGACGTTCAATGTGCAAATATATTATTTTTCTTGACAAAATTAAAGGGATGCTAATCCCATCTCAAATGCTGTATTGCACCGATACATTAAGGTTTATAGATTCCTTATCGTTCATATCCTGTCACATTCCCTTATCTGTATCATAATTATCTGCTTTGAAATATCGAGTAAATGTCGAATAGTGATCGTCACTATTTTGTTTCCTCAAACGATAGTGTGTGATGTCATGCAAGTGCCAATGCACTACATTCTTTATTATGTAGTACTCATACCATTGCATATTTTTAAACTAATTTAACTGGAAGTTGTTGCCGCCAATTGTTTCAAAATATGCAACAGCTTACCTGTATGATTACTTTTATATCACACAGCCAAACTATAGCTGGCACCTCCGTGACTGAGCGTATATACCGAGGCAGGCAGGCTAAGTTTTTTCTGATTAATGGAAAAGTAAATCTTGACAGCCATCATAGGCTGTAGAAACGTATCAGCATTTAGTTACTAAAGCCCAAATATGTTTCGTTGTCGCATGACAAAAAGTTAAAATGGCCAATGGATGGATTATGTATGGCAAATCCTACGTGACGGGTTAGAATAAGATAAGGTAATCTGAATCTGAATCTATAACTGTGTGTAAATAGATCACACTGCGCGTCAATATTTCTTAAAATGTTTACCGATTCATTTCGCTTGACACGTTTTAATAGTACTAAAAACATCCTTTGTTCAATATCTGGCAGCCTGCCAGCAACACGCTGATCGATTTCCAACTCAAAACGTGCCAACTCTATGGGGCGCAGCCAGGCTAATTTCATTGCTCAGACGGTTCTTATAATGGAGACATTTATCCATCGTCTGCCACAGTTTCACCGAAACTGGCGAAATCTTGCATACATAATTCGATAACAAAGTTAAAGCATATTGACATTGTTCTGTTTAATAAATAAGAAACACGTACGGCGTATTCAGCGGGAACATCTGTACTAGAAGCAAAGGTAGATTCCACGCCAACGCTTTTGATATATGACTTGTTTACTACCTAGGCACGGCTATGTTAGCCGTAACTCGAGTGACGTAGATACAGGTGGCATATCCATTGCTAGAATTGAATAATTATTATTTCCTTAACTCATGCTCGCACTATTTATACGCGCGAGACTGACTTTGATTGTATTTTAACTACACCGTATACATGGCTCTTAAAATGTCATTGCCATAAAAAATTGAATTTCACACTGAGAAAAATTCATTTCAAGTGGTTGTATTTTAAAACGTGTTACCACCCATTTACTTGTGGGGCCTCCGACACACCACTCCAGTGGCTCATGGGCAGTGTTGCCCACAACATCTGATTTTTGCGGGTGCCAAGGACCCCACACTCAGATTTGGGGGTCCCACTGTAAAATCGGGGGGTCCCATGGGGTCCTCATCTGAAACATCGGGGTCCCATGTTTTTTCCTTAACATAAACACAACACATTGATATAATTATAAAGTACTTTATTAAACATGTTGAAAGCACTAGTTATGACATTGTGTAAATACTGTCAATGTATACACCTGTGCAAAAGCTAAGCACCAGCAAAAACAATAGAACGTAGAAACATGATGGTACAACTAGGCTGCCATACTTTTTGTCCCCGCGTTAGCTGACATAATTCCAAGTACGAAATGCACATGCATGCATGACTTCACGCCGCTTGATGTCCGTGCGTGGCGGGAAACAGCACACGTGTTCAGTTATGTAAAAGTCCAGTTTGAGGTGTAGAACATTACATACAGATTTAGGCGACAAGATTAGGAATTTTGTGTTCATGACCGTGGTTTATTTGTACAGAGAGAATTAGCTCTTGATTGTGAACCGCTATGGCAAGACAAAGGTTAAGTGATCGTGTGAAATGGCAAATCATAGGCATGCATACCACTGGTATGTCATGCAGAGAGCTTGGCAGACAGCTGAACATTAACCATACTGTAATCAGTCGTTTGATTGCAAAACATGGGAAAACTAACGAGGTGAAGGACAGGCCTAGATCTGGAAGACCGAAGAAGACTACTGCCCGTGATGATCGAGCCCTAGTACGCCTTGTTAGGAGATCTCCATTCACCAACAGCAGAGTGCTCAGCCAGCAATGGGAAACGCTCAATAGAGTGTCAATGTCTACCGTCAAAAGGAGACTGTATGCTGCTAGGAGACCTGTCAGACGTCATCTCCTCACTGCACACCACAAAGAGGAGCGTCTGAGGTGGTGCAACGAAAAGAAGACACTGGAACATGAGATCCTGGAGACGGGTACACTGGTCCGATGAAAGTCGGTTCCTGCTTCATGCCACAGATGGTCGAACTCGTGTATGGAGGTCCAGATGCACGGCGTACAACCAACGTAACATCATGGAAGAAGTTCCATTTGGTGGAGGTTCCGTTATGATATGGGGGTGCATCTCATTTGATTGTAAGCTGGATCTGTTGACTGTACCTGGAACACTAAATGGACAAAGATATCAAGATTCCATACTGGATAGAGTTGTGGTCCCTCATTTTGTAAATCATGCACCTGGAACCCACCCTATATTCATGGATGACAACGCCCGACCACATCGTGCTAGAGCTGTGCATGAATACCTCCGCCAGAATGCCATCGAAACCCTACCATGGCCAGCAAGGAGCCCTGACATGAACCCTATTGAGCATATCTGGGACATTCTGGGAAACATGGTGAGAAGGAGGGATCCTCCTGTGCAGAACCTACAGGAATTAACAGACGCACTCCATCTTGAATGGCAACGAATACCACAATGGCGTATCAGTCGGTTGGTGACCAGCATGAGACGTCGTGTCCAGGCCGTCTTCCAGGCACAAGGTGGATATATCCGGTATTAATAATGACAGTCTCAAACTCGTGCACAGATGTTAAACTTCGTTTTCAGACACCATTAATGACAATCTAGCCACGTGTGTCAACTGTAGGGCAATAGTTGTCAGTTGTGTCAACGTAACCATATTCAGGCCTCGTTTTCAAGTTCAAACAAAAACATACAGTGTTTCCCCACCATCATAATCAGCATTCCTCTAGTTGCATTATTACCTCTTGCACTAAGATGGATGGGTACATAAATGTTTATGCTATTGCTTTCTTCATAGCACATGAATATACCCTCGCATGTGCGTAAAAATAGGGTGGTGCTTAACTTTTGCACAGGTGTATATATATAGAGAATATTAACTATGCAGTGGTAAAATTTCAAAAATATGTATTCTGTGATCTACAATGGTGGCTAAAATTGCTCTATTGAAATGGCCCTTGTATATTTAACTAATAACATTTGAACTGCATGTCAATAAACAATAACTTAGAGCACTGTACTTGTTTGCTGTCTGATAAACCAACCAACCTACATTGACACCCTTGTATGATTAACATTTCCAAAGACCACTACATTAGTAATTAGCAAAGACCACTGCATTAGTTTTTCTATTAAACCCTGACTTGACTTTGGACGAATTGAAAAATTACGAATGTCAGGGGGGAGTTTGCTCAAGGACGACTTAACCTTCTTCGATATAATGCGCGCATATTTTTTATAATGTAACTGGAATGACTAAATATAGTGGAATACATAAGCTAAAATCAGACAAAACAATAATTTATCAAAAATAATCTGTATAAATCAGATTAAACTGCGTAATTAGTGAAAATATATCAGCCAATAACCGGATATCTCTAATTCATAGGGAGGAACTATGTAACGCGATTGCTGATTGGTTGAAGCATAGATAACGCATTAGCGTGTATCAAATAAGGACACTTGTATCTGGGAGCTTTGAACTATACGCTGTTTGGAAAAAATCAATATTTTAACGTATGCCTACCTGGAGATCGACGATATCATTGAACATCGCTGCTGGGATGAGCTTTTTAGTTGAGAAATTGGGAACACCTAACGATCGAGTATTGTTAAACATTATAAACACTAATCCATCAGTCAATCAATCAGCCGCTATTACTAAATAAAAGACAGCGTATAGCGCGTATTGATACCGTTATTCAAACAGCAATACAAAGACACCGCCGCTAATCCGTCAAATGGCCATTCAAATGTAAAAGATATCACAATATCTTCCATATATTCCTTCATCCATTTAGATATTTTGATAAGTAAATAGAAAAAAATATTTTGCCTGTAAGTCGTGCTTTAGGCAAGTAGGCAGGCGCAAATTAATTTCAAAATATTCAGCATATTAGTGATAACAACTTTGTGATCTGTCCAATGTTCTGAGTTGTGAAAGGGTTACGACGCCCAGACACGTTGGTATACGCTTGATCAGTTGTATTGGATTTCTCAAGCGTGAGTTCCTCTAGAGGGAAATTCCGCTGTTACCCAATCAAATACGTCACACTGACGTTTAGCACAACATACAGAAACATGGCGGGTATTTTTGCAATTTGTAGGCCAAACAAGGCGACTGACATCGGACTTGTAAACTCATTATTTATAAAAAAAAAATTAGATCAAATGGAATACTAAGGATGATCTGGGGATTGTGTTTACAATTACTTTTGGCGGTTGAATCTAATTTATGGGCATTAACAACCTTGAGTTGTGCAAGAAAACATACAACAAATCAGTCTTAAACAACGCAATAAGTTCGTTTTTATTGAACACAATACATTAGGTATATTTTTTAATGTAAAAACATGCACACATAAATATACACACATGATAATATAATCGATAATTAAGCGCACGCAAAGTTACCAGTATTCGTTACACTTTTTCACTGCGTCCCTCGTGCGTCCTCGGGGACGCAGAGGGTTCATTTTTATGCGTCCCTCTGCCATTTTTATGCGTATATACGCGCAAAAGGACACATAAGGGCAACTCTGCTCATGGGTCAAGATCACGATCGGTGTCAAATATTGTCTTGGTATGATTTTCCAATATCGGATTATATAATAGCACACATGCATCGGTAATTTTGTTGGATGCGATTTTGGTGGCAAGACACTATTAATAACCTAGTCCGATGTCTCCGACTCCACCCTATGTCGCGCGGCATATCAGAACCGTCATAAGGTGGAGTCAGAAACATCGAACTTAATTCCTCCAGGGCTCGAAAATTTGAAGAATATTGTGTTACCCCCCCCCCCCCCCCCCACCGGACACGTAGACCATTTAAATTAGGTTGACCGACTGTACTTCCAACCAGGCGTGAGTCTAGACCCTAGCATTGCGAACTAGCATATAAACGCCTTAAATAATACAACACATACACACACACACACACACACACACACACACACACACACACACACACACACACACACACAGACACACGCACGCACGCACGCACGCACGCACGCACGCACGCACGCACGCACGCACGCACGCACGCACGCACGCACGCACGCACGCACGCACGCACGCACGCACGCACGCACGCACGCACGCACGCACGCACGCACGCACGCACGCACGCACGCACGCACGCACGCACGCACGCACGCACGCACGCACGCACGCACGCACGCACGCACGCACGCGCGCACGCACGCACGCACTGTACTTCAAAGTTGCCCCATTTCTGTAAATTGTGTTGCGAGTATGTATTAGTGTAAGCTACAGAATCCTTGTAAATACCAAGTCAACTATTATATTAACCCTTTATCCCTCATATCAGACAAAAACTGTTTCTGCAGTGGTCTTGAGAAATGTCCATTGCAGACAAGACTATTTTTGAAAATGTGCCACTGGAACGGCTCGCTCGATAACTGGGCCAGTCATTCCAGTGGTAAATTTTCAAAAACATTTCTCTTGATCTGCAAACAGGCATTTTCTATGAGAAAATTTGAATTTTCTTGAAAAGATTTGAGTGTTAACTATACAAATAACAAATTATCTAGGTTGTTCCTTAGGGCAACCGGTGTGTTAAGATTTGGTTACCCTGCAGTATAAGGTGGTTGCCCCGGACCGCAGAAACGCGTAATTTTCGTGGCCTGCCCTCTTGTGTCAACTCATTATTGCTCAAATTGGCAAAAAACACCTCTACAGTGATCTTGAGAAATGTCCATTTGCAGGCTAAGAGAAGAATATTTTTGAAAATTTACCACTGGAATGACTGGCTCGGTAACCGATTTTCAAAAATACTCTTCTTGATCTGCAATTGGACACTGGCTAAACAGAGACTTGCATTTTCTTGACCATGCCACTTTTCTTGAATGTCCATTTGAAGGATAACAGAAAGCTATTTTTTGTAAATTTTTTGCCTGCAAAAATCTAAATTTCTTTGAAAACTATTGGCAATTAAATGGTTAAATGAAATCAATAGTATTTTGAGTGATTTAATGCGATGGTGACACAAGAGAAGTTAAAACAATGTTCTGTTACTAATTCTGATTTATAGATTGTATGATAATCAGAACAGAGCAAATGATCTTCACAAGAATGTTTCCTATTCGTAACTCACACATTGCCAGTATCAATATTTCATATTGATCAGTGGTCACTTGCTTTATGCAAGGCGAGTGGTCAAGTACTCGGGTCTCAGGTGTGCATCTAGTTTAGTTTTAGTGTATTTGAAGTACACGAAGAACATATATACATATATGAAAAACTAAATACAATGATGGTTACATGAATCTACCTACACGGTTGGTATCTAATTACGATGTTGGTGCTGGCGGTGTTTATGATGATGATGGTGATGATGATGATGATGATGATGATGATGACGAGGATGATGTGCTCTTGGATACTTTGGATATAATTGTAGTTTTAATGTGGATTTAATACAATATTTTCGGATTTTCCAGATTTTCCAAATGCTTATGTATACATTGTTTTCAAAATAAAATAAAAACAAATTACCATCCATCAATTAAGAAGATCCGCCACGTGGCTACATGATGGTGATGATTATGATTGTGCCGATGATGAGGGTGATGATGCGCAGAACATTCTAGAATAGAAATGGATGTTTATCTGCACAAAATGCAAACGCCGTTTTGAAATAAAAGCAATCCCTGAGATCGTGCTCTTGGAGTTATTAAAGGTGTATACCCAAGCCAAACTGCTTCAAAATAAAGTTATGATAATTATATACTTTTAGAGGCTTAAATTGGTTGTCTAGATGTAAGGAACCGAAATAAATCGTAGTATATGATGATTTCATTATGTATAAATTAATATTTTTTATGTTGTGAAATTGAAATAAAGGCACTGGTCCCTAATTCAACGTCACAATAAAATCAATTATATTAATTTCTTTCTTAACGTCATTTGTTAAGATTTATTTCGTTTTATTGCATTTAAGTCCACAGTTTTAATCCTCTAAAAGTACACAATTTTAATAATTTTATTTTCAAGAATTTTGGTGTGAATATGCACCTTTAAACGAATGGTGAATCCGAAGTTAAGATTTAGCATTACTCAGAAAGAAAACATCAATTACAATTGTTGTGAAACTCTAAGTTGACAGCTCCTTGTGCCACTAGATCATTTATCACACAGCATGCGATGAGTACAATTCTAAGTGTGTACACCCAAGAATGTCTCTTCATGAATTATGTTAAAGAGATGCTAATCTCATCTCAAATGCTGTATTGCACTGACAGAGTATGGTTTGTAGATTCCATGCCATTCATATCCTTCACATTCCCATATCTGTATCACAACTATCTGCTTTGTAACATCACGTAAATGTTGAACAGTGACCGCCACCATTTTGTCTCCCGAAGCGTTAGTGCGTGATGCCATGTAAGTGCCAATACATTACATTCCTTATTATGTCACAATCATATTGTTGAATATTTTGAAACTAATCTGCCTATGGCAGCAACAACTTCGTGTCAAATTAGTTTCAAAATATTCAACTGTTTACCTGTATGGTTGCTTTTATACACCATATTGCCAAAATATAGATGGCACCTCTATAACTAAGCGTGTACGCCGAGGCATATACGATAGGTTCTTTCCTGATTGGTTGAAAAGTAAATCATGACAGCCGTCATAGTGTGTAGAAATGTGTGAATATTTGTCGTTGTCGCCATGATAACACGCTAAAATGGCATGGATGTATTCTATCACTTGGGTGGTTAGTATAATATTAGGTGAGTTTTCCTTTAATATCCGTACCATAGACATGGAGATGAGATGTATTTACACATTACAATGGGGCTACGCGACGCTTAGAATGACGGCATAAGCATTACGTCATAACTGATTCTATATGGCCCGTCTTTAACTCTTAAAGGTGCATTTTCACAGCAGATTGGATCAAAATAAAATTGTTAAAATTATATACTTTTAGAGGTTTAAATTGTGACCCTAGATATAATGAAACGAAATAATTTTAGCATATGATGATTTCATTACGTATAAATTAATAGAATTTTTTAAGATGTCAAATTGAATTAGAGGCACGAGCCCATAATACACATTCACAACTAAACCTACGAAATTTATTTATATGGAATGAAATCATCATATGCTAAGATTTATATCGTTTCATACAATGAGGTACACAATTTAAGCCTCTAAACGTATATAGTTCAAGAATTTAATTTTCAAGCATTTTGGTGTGAATATGCATCTTTAATAGTCCGACACATTGTACACATTGTATGTCTCTACTATTTAATAAACATACTGTTGAATATTTTGAAACTAATTATACTGGACACTGTTGCTGCCATAGGCAGCGACAGCACCCAGTCAAATTAGTTTCAAAATATTCAGCAGCTTACCTGTATAGTTTTCTGGAAATTGATAGTCAGGGAGTTAAGAGATCGATCGATCACAACACGATCGAGGTGCAGGTGGAGCTAAGCTAGAGATGGGCGGTGCAAAGCTAAAATGGAAAGATCCATTGAGCGATAGCATTTTAATCAAGCGCAGATACATCACGCGGGATAACTATTGTGATGATCCAATGACAGGCTAGCCACATTCCCTGATAACGCAGCTTATGAAGGGCCGATGCTGGGCCGATACTGAAAGTAAGCCGCGTTATCTGAGTTATTGTGTATTATTTTAATATTGTTTTTGATTTTGCTCTTTAGCGTACTAGACTTAGCACAAATTGTGTATGACCATCTGTTTTAAGACGCCCGCGTTACTGGGGCGGTACTTGGCCAATATAATGCACAGTGCCAGCCCAGTAGCAAGCGTTAGCAACAAACGTAGCCTACATATCAGGAAAAAGAAGAGTAAGAGGAAGTACTGAAAATAATGGAGGGATTCCATCTGTCTTTCAAGTATCTGACGTCATAATCAATTACCTAACATGTTAGTAAAATGGCTTATGGTTCCGACAAAGAAAATCGAAAAGTTAGTCACGAGTGTACAAATTGTATGTCTTTGGTAAGCAGTTCACATTCGATATTGGCGTGTAACATCAACCCCGTTTAGACTGTTCCACAGGCCGCTCCCGGTATTTAGTAAGTAGACCTATAGCCGCGGGGATTCAGTAAGTATAACAGCGCGTCGACATATTCTTAGTCCACACGGGGACTACGATGGACTCGCTATCGTAATTCCTGTGTGGACTAACATATTATTATTTTGAAACTGACTAATAACTATAGACTGTGTGTGTGCATGCTTATTAGCTCCTATAAGTGTAGACATATTACGAGGAAAGATAGTTGTTTGCACTTCTCTCCGTTTTAGATTGGGATAGTTAGTGGGCGGGGTCCAGTCTGACCAAAAATCCAGCCTATCTGGAGCAACCCTACGTAATTCCACCCACCCGTCCACGTCTTCACGCCTGTGATGCCCGTACAGCCCGTCACAAAAACACTCACGCTAACGGCGATTACGCTCCAGAAAGACATGTGAAGATATGAATGTGTGGGAAGCGCATATAGCTTGATATTGCGGGTTACTGTTAGGGTACTGCGCCAATGCCGAGCCAATGCAGCCCAGGTACCGCCTTACCGGCCCAGTAACCCGCGCTCTCAGGATAGTCTTTTAGAATTCATTTGCCTCACTGTGAATGTCTATATAAGGAGCAGCTCAGGACAATGCAATCTAAACATAGAGTCGTAGCATCGTGCTTTGCCGAACATACACCTCTAAGATAATGACCGGCCATTTTTTTGCGTCATCGCAATGACGGAACTAATTTTTTCCAAAATGACCGCGCTCAAACACGGTTAAACTTGTACGTCTAGACACTATACGTTGTATTTTAGGTGGTTACTGCCCCTATTTGTTTGACATAGCGCATACACTCGAATGGAGAATAACTTGTTAAAAAGGAAACCTAAGAGATTGTTAATTGATAATAGACGAGCGCTCTGAAATAGCGTTTTATGACACACGAGTACTGGTGCCGACTGGTACTCCTTATGTATGGGAATGGGAACCCTTGTGCTGCGCCTTCCATATTTCGTGCTACAGATATAAAGCAATGCTGTAGCCATACTCGCTAATATATTGGTGCAAATCCATTGATGGGTGGGTTGGTTCTGGATTGAATGAATTATGGTAGCTGGAGTTGCGGGCACGAGTGAAATAGAGAGCGGGGGGGGGGGGGGGTTACTACGTGACCACTGGCTAAGTGTCTGGGCTGCATTGAGCGCAGGCGGCATGCATTATTTTCCATGTTAAGCAACCTTGAATAACTGAAAACTATTCTCAAAATGTCTATCACACCCACCACCATACGCCACCCCTACTTACACAGCTAGGGTGGTGGCTGTAATGACCACGGGGTGCGGTGGTGGTGCTGTAATAAACACAACTCTAACAATGCATTGTATGCTTGATATTTAACGATTCTTAAATGTAGCAGAATGAATCATTTACACTTGATACAATGCATATATAATCACTACATTCCACAATATTAGTGCAGGAGTACAACTTACCACTATTCACACCTGGAATCCATCTAATTGTTTCCATTTTTGTTTAATCATTTGGTTGTACGTTAAAGCTGCAACATTCGCCAATCAAAATCATTTCAAAATTAAAACAATTCGAAACATTATAGTATTCGATCTGCATTTTGAAAGGGTTAATTAAAATCATATTCTACACTAGGGTTAACCCTTTCATCCTTATAGACCATACAATACACATTATTATTGCTTTAAGGAATTTTTTGTTGATTATATTGAAAATAATTTGACTGGGAGTTACAACAGCTCACAGTCAAATTATTTTCAGAATATTCACCAGCTTAGATCTATAGTTGTCTTGTGATTGATACATTGGAAATGCGAGGACGACCAAAATGGTTAGCATAATCTTTATAATCATTTTCAGATGTGGGTTTTCAGCTGAAAACGGTACTCAACAAACAGCCTTTGAATATTGTACCTACAATGTATGCTCAAGAAATTGTGACTGTTTAAGAGGACGACGAAATTCTGTTAAATGGCATTTTAATTGTGCCTCGCAAGTCAGTTTGTTAGTCTGTCTGTCAATTTTTTTACATTTAGGATAGCTGTCTATGTTGCAACTATAGTGTGGCGTACTTGTTTATATTGTCAACTGAAATCCTGGTCTGTGCTAAAGCTGCACAGGTTCCTAGCCAGCAGGGCTATAGTAATAAGTAAATTCTGCCACCCTGACAATTATGAACTAGCCATTATTTTGTAGATTCAATAAGTGTTTTAGAAATTACCTCGGAGAGATGTTACCATTCAATTTCCTTTTGAATGATAATTTGTGTAATTAATTTTAATTGTGCTAAATACTGCCCGCTGTTAATGCCTAAGACAAAGCCAACTCTCAGAGACAGCAAGACTGTATGAACAAGAGGCCCACGAAGGGTATGTGACGCTCACCTGAACCATTAGCTTTTGAACCATTTGCATGACGTGGTGCATAATTTTACTGCAGTAGTATCATTCCAATAAAATCCATCAATTGGGAACTTAAGGACGAGATTCATTATGCCAATATCCGGTAAATTTTTCATGAAAGCTAGAATTTTCACCCAAAACAATTTACCAAGCAGTTCTGAATAGAATTCCTGTAGCCCAGCATGCTAGAATCCTATAGCTTCCATATGGTAATTCTAAGTAAATTTGGTTGAAATCTGTCAAGCGGATAAGGCGATGTGTGTTTTCAATTTCTGGAATATCTTTCATAAGATCTAAGATTTTCACCCCAAAATATGATGAAGAAAAATTCGTAATAGAAATCCTGAAACCAGCCACATTATGGTGATTCTAACCAAACTTAGTTGAAATCTGTCAAGCCGCTAGAGGGGTGGGGGAGATACATTTTGACAATTTCCCGTAAATTTTTCATAAAATCTAAGATTTTCATCCAAACAATTGACCAATCAAAACTCTGAACAAAGGTTCTAGAGCCTACAACAATAGGATGCTTTCAGTCAAGGTTGGTTAAAATCTGCTAAGTGATTTAGGTTTTAAAGCAAAGGTTGACGGATGGACGACGGATAACAGATGGGCGGTCGCCATGGCATAACCTCACTTGGCCATTCTGGCCAGGTGAGCTAAAAATTGCACACATCCATGGCATACCAATACTAGTTGTTTCACTGAGATGTCAAGATTGCATGCCTCAGTGAGATGTCTGATTGCACCAGTCTTCCACATGTCAGGCTATAACTTACTGAGTATGGACAGACCCTGAGAAATGATACTGGAATGACAAGAACCTTGCTCTTTTTCTGAAAAGCATTTCTAATTAAGAATAAAACACTCACTATTACTGTGTTCAGAAATCTGTTTAAATCAGAAAAATGGTGTGTCTGGAAATTGTTAGAAAGACATTAATCTTAAAATTAACAAGAGCTCCAAAAACGTTGCATAATACCCCGCCATGATGACAAACCAATGAATGAGAGCTATCAAAACATATTTCTTCATCAGACCAATCATCCTCACGAAGTATGAAAGTGATCCGTTAAACGGTCAAGGAGGTATTGTCCAGAAACCCATTTTCAAGATGGCTGCTGCTGACTGGCGACCATATTGGATTTCGGATTATCCTAAATTTCGATAAGTTTCTTCACCAGAAATATTCCAACGACCCTATGAAGTGATCCTATAAACGGTAATGGAGATATCATCCAGAAGCCAACTTTCACGATGACAACCCGTGGCTGGCGGCCATCTTGGAGTTTGGATCATCGTCAATTTCGATAGGTTTTTTTCTCCAGACCTAGTCCAACCTCCCTATGAAGTTTCAAAGCGATCCAATAAATTGGAAAAGAGTTAACATACGGAAACCAATTTTCAAGATGGTGGCTGGTGGCAATCTTGAATTTCAGATCATTGTCAATTTCGATACCTTTCTTCCCCAGATCTAATCCAACCACCCTATGAAGTTTCAAAGCGATCCGATAAACGGTAATGGAGTTATCATCTGGAAACCAATTTTCAAGATGACCACCGGTCGCTGGCAGCCATCTTGGATTTCGGATCATTGTCAATCTCGATAGGTTTCTTCCCCAGAGGTAGTCGAACCACCCTATGCAGTTTCATAGCGATCCGATAAACGATAACCGAGTTATCATTCGGAAATCAATTTTCAAGATGGCCGCCCGTGGCTGGTAGCCATCTTGGATTTCGGATCATCATCAATTTCGAGAGATTTATTCCCCAGACCTAGCCCAATCACTTCATGAAGTTTCAAACCGATTCGATAAACGGTAACGGAGTTATCATCCGGATTTTCAAGATGCCGCCAGCCATCTTGGATTTCGGATCATCGTCGATTTCGAGCGCGTCTTCCCCAGGCCTAGCCCAACCACCCTATGAAGTTTCACTGCGATCCGACAAACGGTAATTGAGTTATCATCTGGAAACGCATTTTCAAGATGGCCGCCGGTGGCTGGCGCCTATCTTGAATTTCGGATCATCGTCGATTACGATAGGTTTCTTCCCAAGCCCTAGTCCAACCACCCTATGAAGTTTCAATGCGATTCTACAAACGGTAACAGAGTTATCATCAGGAAACCACTCTGCCACCCGGACGGCACCATTACATAATAACACGCCAAATTTTTTGGCGGAGTATAAAAATTAATCAGATTCAGTAGTTAGATCCAAGGCCAACCATGGCGTCTTAAAGATTACAGATCACTGCCCACATTGCTAAATAATGCTTTGATCCATGCAAATTAGTATTTTGGATAGTGAAGGTTCTTGAATGAAATCCAAACTGGCCACAGACATGTGTACAAACATTAGAGCATAATCTATAACGGGGATGGTACACCTTTCTGTGCTTGAAATTCCATGACTTTTCCATTACCATTCATGACCAAAATTAACAAATTCCATGACCTCTGAGAATTAATATCTAGATTTATTCAAAAATAAAACCGGAGTTATTCTGTAAAATGTCTGAATATCGCAACAACCAATCCACGGCCTTGTTTTGATGAGCTGTTGCCGTGAGTTTTATTGCCTAGAGATTATTGATCATGTTTATGCCAACAGATTTCTTTTTATCTTCCATGATTGCCATTTTCCATGACTTTTCCATGACCTATCATTAACAACACTGATTTTCCATGACTTTCTAGGTCCGAAATTAAAATTTTCAAATTCCATGACTTTCCAGGATTTCCATGATCAGTACGAACCTTGCTATAATTACCAATACACAGCCATAAATGTGTACAATATTAAATCATGACCGAGTTGTTCAAAGCACATCCAACATTAACTCTATTTTTCATCTTACATAATTCCAGCCATAGCATAATACACAATTACAGCTTTTGGCTCAACCCATTTGTCATAGAAAATGTCAATTTGCAGACCAAGAGATGATTTTTGACAAGTTTACCACTGGAATGGCTGGCACAGTTATCGAGCCAGTCATTCCAGTAGTACAATTTCAAAAATAGCTTTGCCAGTCCTTGGTTTGCAAAATGAACATTTCTCTAGAGCTGTTTTGGCAGGCTTGAGTGCTAAATGGACAATGGTTAGGATTGGTCAGCTTAACCCTTTAATGGCCAAGATTGGTCAAGAAATTCTAAGATTTTGCTCACTGAATGTTAATTTTTTCAGGCCACCATGACTATTTTTAGAAATCACCACAAGTTTAATTGACTGGATTGCTTATCAATTTAGCCATCTATTCCAGTGGTAAATGTTCAAAAATAGTCTTTTATTGGCCAGCAAATGGACATTCTTCAATACCAGAGGCTGTGTTACAATACTACATAGTTAACAGGATTCATAGACCTGCAGAATGAAATTCCATGAAAGAGATGGACACAAGCTCGCCTCGTTGGTAGATGAAAGTAACGATATTTATGTTTGTATCCGGGCCTGATCTGACTATTCTACTAGAAGATGATGGTAAGATACGGTGGTCTTCCAGAGTGAACTATTAAGAACTCAAACTCTTGCCTTGAGATAAAATTTCAAGGTGATAATTTTATTCTCCTACATTAACTGTACAATAATACTACAACATAGAATTGACTTTTACTCTCATGTATAGAAGTTAAAATTGACTTTATAAGTTTTGCCTATTTATCCTACATTACTAGTTTCGCTATCTTATGTTTCTATATGACTAGTATTACTCCCAGGCTCGGCTGGTCTGCTATACTATCAAAACCTAACTGTTCTTGCCTACTCCAATATATTCAGCAAGAACATTCGATACAAAGGACGGACCTCGACGAAAAGCAAAGTGCCCATTATATACTCTTTTGAGTTTTGCGCCCACGTTCGTTTGGCTTATCTTCCCCAGAGTTTGATCGGATGCCCATTGATTGTGACGTCATCCTGACTAATCAAACTCCGACTTCCCCTTCTAGGACGAGAATGTTGAGCGTGGTCGAACCGGTTTGGGCTGGTTCTGCTTTGATGCGATCTGTCAGCTAACCAACAACATTACCGAATGTGTTGTTGTTGCATGTCTCTTCTTGAGGGACATATAGTTGATATACAAATTTAGATAAATTTAGATTGTTTCACTTATTCCTACAGGACGCTACAATGTCTCTGTCCTGTCCCTTGCCTACTAGGCATCTGCCTGTAGGATAGGAAGGTTAATAGCACGTGAGCTACCTGAGCTCATCACCAGCTGGTGTTGTTGTGCTTTCTATAGGGAGTCGACATGCTGACTGTCGTCCCTAAATGTTAACCATCATTCAGTCCGTCGCGTCCAAACCTATCGATTCTTATTGCTTGATTATTTACTAAACTACTGGCCAAAACAGCTGCTGAATATCCTGAAAGTGTGTGCAGATCCCACATCACCACTTCCATCCTCAACTATTGACAGATATCATCAACCAAGAACCGGTGGTCCTTTCCCATCCTATTCGATTTCTAGCTCAATCCTGACTTAATACAGTTATCAGTTTCGCATCAGTTTCGCATCGTTTTCCCTGAAACTGTGTTTCGGCAGCACTGGCCGATATCAACCAGTGCAGCGGTCCTTCTGCGTATTATCGGATGATGCTTATCGTGCTACACCGTTCATTAGCTCACCTGGTATTTTCAAAGATGAATTTCATTAAGGTCTTACGCATAAATATAAGATGTCCATAGGGTCATGACTCCCACTAGACAATCCGATATCTACACATGCCCCTCAACCAAAGTTAATTAACCATCTCTTAAGGCCTTAAGAGAGCATCAATTAACTCGTTGTAAAACATCAACAACAAAACCACCCTATACCAGCGGCTCCCCAAAACGGATAACAATAGTAATCAATCAAATAAACACGTAATGCATCGTAACGGCATTCACAACTCTAGGGCAATGCCATAGACAACGATGCATATAACCTTAATCCGACAGTGCAAATATCATTACAACTCATATAAATGTTCCTACGCCCTGGCACAGAATGTCATGCGCAAATGACTGTACCAGGGTATATAACTATACAAACATACCCGTCCGGGTAACGGAATATCATGCGCAAATGACCGTCCCCGGAAACACATTAATACCATCATTAAACGTGGACGTAATCATCGTCTCACGTGTAAATTAACAAAGATATACAATACAATACAATACAATACAATCCATTACAATACAACACCACTGACGTCCCAGATGCATAATGGCTTCGCAGTGACACAATAAAAGTTAGTGTTATAAAGTCACATTTACCGATAGATCATCATAGTTTACACCAACATTAGGTCCGGCACATAGCTCCACGTCGATCCCGCCATCGGCCGTTGGGTCGATCTCATTCCTGGTCGCATTAGGCAACGACCCGGCCAACATCCTCAGCGGCTCTGGCATAACTGCAGGTAACCTCGGCCTCTGAGGTCGGATCTCACGTGGCGCACTCCTATGGGCCGCCGGTGGCTTGCATTTTATCCACAACCACATGCGGTTTAATACTCCACACTTATACAATATAACTACCGCAACAAGCACCAGAACGAAGGAGCCCGTTGAATAGGATACAACAGATCGTACCCCGATGCCATCGACCATCACTGGGTCGATTGCGGACAATGGTGCTAGTGGCACGTTCTTAGACTTCTGTAAATGGTTCCAGGGATGTACTTTTAAATGATCAACGATCATGGACTGATTAAGGACGCCAGTCACATCCAAATGGGGCATCTCAATGGCCAGGCTAATCCGAGAGTACATCCGACTGTAAGACGCTACAGGTTCGAATTGCCAACCCTTGCCACTATAAACACACTTTCCAGACATCAACGCATACACACCACTTTCCACATTGCATCGGTCAGTCAGTGACCCATCACAGTGAATTTATATAGTCTCACCAAACGTTTGCAACACTACGCCTATTTTGCTATTGGCAAACAGTTTGCTAGATGTTTCATTTGATTCGGAGAGCTGAATATTACAAGCGCTGTCGGTGGTATTGGTTAACAGGCTTACAATATATGGAACATGGGTCTTGTCGACCCGTAGTGGACCATGACACACTCGGGGTTCCTCCCCGCGACATTCGGATGGCGTGAAGTACCATCCAGTCTTGGTGTCGAGACCGATGCTGGTCCACGTGATCATTACTTGCATGTTGTATCCCCTCGCATTTAGAGGTTCCGGCCACGAATGCACCCCGTATTCGATATATTTGCCCCCGTCAATTAGCGGTAATGTCGCTACGTAATGGAGTCGTGAGTCGTCTTTCGACAAAGGATACATGACCACGTTGCGGTAGTACCACTGATATGAACGTATCAGTCGATTTCCCACACTAACTTGTTTGGCCACAGAAGTGAGGTCAGCAGGACTGAATAATTCTTCCGTTAGTCTACCTAACTCTAGGGATGCAGTTTGTCTATGAAACTGTGCTGCTGCCTTCTGGTAGCTATGCACCACACTTTCGGCAGAGTCGATAATGTGTCCAAGTCGCACTAATGCATATAAGTCGGCTTGTCGGGCGGCGTGCACCTTAAACATATCACTCACATTTCTAGTCAAGTCCACTAGACTATCGGTAACTTCGTTGATACGATCAACGTTGGTATTGATCCCTATGAATGCCAGTTTCACGTGGGTCGCTAGTTTGTTGGAGAAATGTACCAAACGATTCATGTCCCTCAAAGCAACTTTGACTACCTCTTTAATTGCATCTATATCACCAGAGGTAGTGGTACCGAATAGAGACGAGGCTATGTCCCCGACAAAGTCAAATAAGCCACGTTTGTGTCGTTTACTGTCTCTACTCACCATAGTTTGTTGTGTCCTAACAGCGATCTTCTTAATATTGTTAACACAATGTTGCAAACCGAAGTTTGTCTTGATTGCCCAATGAAGTCTTTTGACTGATGTCCGCAATAAGAACACGAAATCGCACTAACCATTCAAGAAATTTGGCAGGCAAATAAGGGTGGTCGATAGACACCACTACGGTCCATTCAGCACAGATAACAGATATATCCTTGGGATTAGTTATCATTACCCCGTTCGGTAATCTATGTACACTAGACTTTTTACACAGTCCATCTACTAAACTCACTAGAGCTACTACCACTCCTAATCGTAAAATATACATGATGGCTAGACTAATGCGATACTACTAGTACAGTGGTTATCAGAGATTCAAGCTTATCTCTGGCTGCATCGCCTTATAACCGCCTCTATACAGCTGACGAAGTCCTCGTATAGGGCGTGGCCAAACGCACCAATCCTGGCATGTGACCGCGCTTGCGCAGAAAGTATGGGTGTGATGGAAGCGTTTCCATTGGCTCGTGGGCAGGCTTGGGTACATCCTCCGAGGTGTCCATCACAATTGTATGCAGAGTTTCGATGGTTTCACTCCGTGACTCATGGTTTCGAGTCCCACTCGCACCGGGCTGACTGCTGTTGTTGTCAACCCTCTTACCCACCTTGCTCACCCTTGGCTCCTCACCAGAAGTTGGTCGCTTCCGACTAGCCCTATTCATGGGATGGCTCAGAGGAGACTTTCACCGGCAACGGTTCAGACTCGGGTACACTTATCCTGGGGTAATGGCTGGCCTTCATACCTTCCACGGGGTTATAAATAGGGCGTGGTCGTACCTTGTCCCAGCACATCTCTGAGTCGACTACATGCAACTTAGATATGTTAAGCACGCGCACCTTCCCAGACCTTTGATGGCAGACATGAGCCACCGGCCCATTGATCTTAAAGATCTCGTATTCGGGGTCACTGCGAGAGGTCAACTTCATCCTCTCCTCAGCTTTCACCACCACCGAATCCCCCACCTTAAACTCACCAGCGTTTGCACGCCTATCGATTTGTTCCCTGTGAACTTCTCGAGACCTAGCCGTTCCCTCACGAGCGTGCAGCAAGGCATTGTTGAAACAAGTCAGTCTCTGACCAAGGTCCTGAGACGCATCAATCGGAATGGCCAACGGAAGTCTTGCTCGTCGGCCGTACGTCAGATAAAATGGCGTATATCTGGTCGTGGAATGCCTAGTACTGCGGTACGCCGTTAAAGCAGCACCTAACTCATCTTCCCACTCACGAGATGCGTTGTTCACCCCTTTCTGGATCAACTCCTTAAGAGTGCGATTGAACCTCTCAGTACGTCCATTGGTCTGCGGATGGTATGGACTCAATCGTCTATGATCTATACCGTGTTCATGAAATCATTCTTCCAGAGATTTGGAACAAAACTCCTTACCCTGATCAGTTATTACAATCTCAGGGACCCCATGACGAGCGACATACACATTGAAGAACCTATCTTCAACATTCTGAGATGTCTTGGCAGCAATCGGGTATGCTTCTGCCCATGCAGAACAGTGATCGATTATCATCATGATATACAGATTACCTTTAGTCGACTCCAATAGTGGACCGATCAAATCCATACCAATTATCTGGCTCGGGTAATTGGCCATGGACATCTCACTATACCTTGGTCGAGTCATGACGGGTCGATTGACCTGGCACGTCGTACATGTCTCCAGCATGCGTACCACATCTTTCCTTAAAGACGTCCATACAAACGAATCCCTTACCATACCGATGGTCTTCTGCAGACCTTGGCGACCAGCTCGTTCATGAGCCATCCGGAGCACATGCCCTCGGAACAGGGTAGGTAGGAGGATTCTGGGGTACTCAGCGTCCAAGGGGTAACTAAAGAATACAAAATACCGTCCGTAACCATATACTCCTCCGGTGTGTTCTTAAACAACTCCGGGTATTCCTTGGTTTGCTCGGTACACAACTCGTCGTAGGGAATGTCGAACGCCTCTAGAGGGATGTGTGGTAGCACACCCTCATCGACATCTGGTATTACAAAGTCACCTGTATCTATTGTAGCGACTTCCACCAGACGACGTAACCTGGAAAACATGTCCGCTCGAATATTCTTCGAGCCTTGGATGTACTCAATCTTACACCCATACTCAGCTATCAGTACCGCCCAGCGCTGAACCTTCGTGTTCTTAACCTCTCCCACAAACAAACTCTTGAGGGGTTTGTGGTCAGTATACACGGTAAACTGCGCACCAAATAGATAAGGCCTAAGCTTCTTCAATGCATATATCACAGCATAAGCTTCCTTCTCTATTACGGGCCAATTCAACTGACTGTCTTTAAGAGTAGAGCTAACATATTGGATCACCCGCTCGATACCCCTGTCATCTACCTGTACCAATATCGCACCTATTGCAACACTAGAAGCATCAGTATACAGTCTATATGGGGCATTTAAATTCGGATATGTGAGAACCGTCTCACTACACAACAAGTTCTGTAATTTCTTAAACGCTTGCCTGAGGAGCTACTCCTTGTGCGGAAATACGATATCCTAACAAATCTACTGACGGTCTAGCAAAATCGCACTTCTTTTTCTTAACTTGCAAATTATACTCTCGTACCTTGCGCATGACCGTACGCAAGTGCTGTGCATGTTCCGTTGGATTTCGTGAATATACGACTATATCATCTACGAAAACATGCAGATATCTTCCCACAAATTCTCGGAAGATATCATTCATTGCACTCTGAAATACGGCACCTGCGTTTGCAAAACCGAATGGCATCCGAATCCATTCGAACAAACCTTCACTGCAGACGAACGCTGTCTTCTCTATGTCTTGGCTGTCCATTGGTATCTGCCAATAGCCAGACTTCAAGTCCATAGTTGAAAATATTGTTGCGCCGCACATAGAGTAAAAAATCGATAGTCAATCTTTGCATTTCCCAGGTGCAAATCATCCGCTCCCAGCAAACATTCATGCCTCATTCTCGCTACTACCGTACTCAGAATAGGTCAGGCGTTCTAGAATTTTACTTGGGTTTCCCCCAAAAGCTCTATTGGGGAACCATTTACAGCTAAGAGCGTCTTCGCTCTTTTCAATGGCCTAGCATTTAACATGCTACGCCATATATCCTTGCGAATCAAGGATGTGCTAGCACCAGTATCCACTAAGGCATGCAGGTACTCACCTTGATCCATTGGACTGGTTAAATTCATTTGTAGACGGATGAAAAACCGCTCGGTCGGTGTTCTCACCAACGGTTTTCTCCGTCTTAGTTTAACGGACTCCTTTGCCCGCTAACAACTTCTGCATAGCTATCATGATGGTCTGATGAATCATGTCCGACACCGTATGAATAACGGCCATGTTCATCAGTACCTTCGTCGGTTAAAACAAATCCATCGCGATCCTCGTACTCGTTGCGGTCGCGCATTCTATTGTTCAAATCTTTGCGAAGATTTCTGGAGCATTCACGAGGTGTGGTCTGTCTTTCTTCCTGACGCTGATCATTAATTTCGTCAATGTCTATGCTTTCACTTCTAGGACATTTCATTGTCCTTCTGGGTTGGTCTATGGCTGGCACTACTGGGGGCCGGTCCTGCCTGCGTGCTTCTTGCAGACAGTTTCTGATGAAATGCCCCTCTTGGCCACATCTAAAGCAGGTTACCGGGTTCGCTGGACCTGTTCTTCTATCAAGGTACCCAGCAAAACTGTTGCTGTATCTGGCACAATCCTGGGCCATGTGCCCTTCCCTGCCGCAGTTAAAACATGTCATCGGCGGTCTTTGGGGTCACGGACGTATCGCTACTTTCTTGGGCGTGTTCATAGGTGGCTGTACTGCCTGCCGACACTCGCTTTTATAATGTCCCACCCTCCCGCAGTTGTAGCATGTGATGTGCAGTGCATTCTTAGGAGATGCTGGTCTAGGGACTGGACTGCATCGTTTCGGTGGCGGTGTCACGACCTTCTTTACGGATGGGGCTCTTCTAGGAACCGGTTTCGGCGCTTCGTCAGCTACTTGCAAGTCCCTGACTAAGCCGCATAGCTGCTCAATCATCTTCGACTGCTGGATGATCTGGCGTTTCAAGCTTTTGATGACTAGCCAAATCTTGCGTTCCTCATCGGCCTCTAAAACCCCAACTTCCACACATTCCTCAATCCTGTCATCTATTTTCATGGCCCGCAACAAGTCATTGCAGGTTTCTTCTTCCTCGGCGATTTCTATCGCCCGAGCTAACATGTTCGCCCGTTTGCATATGATTCTTTTGCTCAACCCCCGATCGCCCAGAGTTCTGAGATAAATCCCCAGAATGGTGCGGCGGTTGTCACCATTCTCATTGGGGTAAGCACGCTGGCTGGCCTCTTTGTCACGACGATTGAATGATATAATCGTCTCATTCCGTCTTTGTCGCATACCCTCCAGGTCATACTGTATGCGCTCACCTTCGTTCGTGGAGACGAAATTCATCATTATGAAGCCTCGGAATTCGTCACAGGTGACGTCCTCCCTGACCTTCCCTACTAGAAAACCATCTATAGCCCTAGATACCTGTCCCCGGGCTGCTCTGGTGAGTATATAGGCAGGTATGCCTTCTCGGCACCCCTCATTGGCTACCCACGCCCTCCTTGTTTCGTCTAAGAAGGTCCTCACTTCTTCGGGCACTACCCCGTCGCCTGGCTGGATACGATAAACAGTATCCCTGATTTCTCTTCTGTATACCCGAGCTGTTTCTCGCCTGTCACTACTCTTTACTATGGCCCCCACCATTGCCATCCCCATCGTCTGCATAGCAGCCACTGTCTCGGGTCTTAATTCAGCAATGGGTCTTTCTACGGGGGGGGGGGGGGGGGGAGGGGGGGGGGCGGGGGGGCAGTGTCGGGTCATCGGGTCTTCTTGGAGCTGCCATCTTTTACTACTATCGGTAGTCTAGGGAAATAATGACTCTTGTCAACCGTGGTTGCTCAGGGCAGTTTATTTCTGTGGTGATTTTTACAATGGAGTTATCACTGTACTCGCGATGTTGAATCACCTTAGTGGTCTCAGACTGTTGGGCTGCTTCTAAGAAGACTTGTACTCTGTCTGCGAGATCTTTGTGGACTAATGTAGCCGGTCATCCTACTTGCGCTTGGGCCATATGGGTTATGTACTCACAGTTCTTTTCTCTCTGGATCCTGGCAGGGTCGCCTCTGAAGATTTTTGGTGTCTTCGGGTTCTCGTTAATTATAGTCTCTTCCGACCTCGGTAAGGCTTGTATGTGCGGTTGCTGCGACAACCAGTCTTACCGATGATGAAAGAGATGGACACAAGCTCGCCTCGTTGGTAGATGAAAGTAACGATATTTATGTTTGTATCCGGGCCTGATCTGACTATTCTACTAGAAGATGATGGTAAGATACGGTGGTCTTCCGTATTTTCCAGAGTGAACTATTAAGAACTCAAACTCTTGCCTTGAGATAAAATTTCAAGGTGATAATTTTATTCTCCTACATTAACTGTACAATAATACTACAACATAGAATTGACTTTTACTGTCACGTATAGAAGTTAAAATTGACTTTATAAGTTTTGCCTATTTATCCTACATTACTAGTTTCGCTATCTTATGTTTCTATATGACTAGTATTACTCCCAGGCTCGGCTGGTCTGCTATACTATCAAAACCTAACTGTTCTTGCCCACTCCAATATATTCAGCAAGAACATTCGATACAAAGGATGGACCACGATGAAATGCAAAGTGCCCATTATATACTCTTTTGAGTTTTGCGCCCACGTTCGTTTGGCTTATCTTCCCCAGAGTTTGATCAGATGCCCATTGATTGTGACGTCAACCCGACTAATCAAACTCCGAGTTTCGCTTCTAGGACAATAACGTTGAACGTGGTCGAACCAGTTTGGGCTGGTTCTACTTTGATGCGATCTGTCAGCTAACCAACAACATTACCGAATGTGTTGTTGTTGCATGTCTCTTCTTGAGGGACATATAGTTGATATACAAATTTAGATAAATTTAGATTGTTTCACTTATTCCTACAGGACGCTACAATGTCTCTGTCCTGTCCCTTGCCTACTAGGCATCTGCCTGTAGGATAGGAAGGTTAATAGCACGTGAACTACCTGAGCTCATCACCAGCTGGTGTTGTTGTGCTTTCTATAGGGAGTCGACATGCTGACTGTCATCCCTAAATGTTAACCATCATTCAGTCCGTCGCGTCCAAACCTATCGATTCTTATTGCTTCATTATTTACTAAACTACCAGCCAAAACAGCTGCTGAATATCCTGAAAGTGTGTGCAGATCCCACATCACCACTTCCATCCTCAACTATTGACAGATATCATCAACCCAGAACCGGTGGTCCTTTCCCATCCTATTCGATTTCTAACTCAATCCTGACTTAATACAGTTATCAGTTTCGCATCAGTTTCGCATCGTTTTCCCTGAAACTGTGTTTCGGCAGCACTGGCCGATGTCAACCAGTGCAGCGGTCCTTCTGCGTATTATCGGATGATGCTTATCGTGCTACACCGTTCATTAGCTCACCTGGTATTTTCAAAGATGAATTTCATTAAGGTCTTACTCATAAATATAAGATGTCCATAGGGTCATGACTCCCACCAGACAATCCGATATCTACAACTTGTATCAATATTACCTATATTATTTTGCAAATAGAAATCACACATGATAAAATTTACTCTTTCCATACTTTCAATAAATCATTAAATGTTGAATTTTCAATACTTCTCAAAGACTTTTTTGACACAGACCAACTTATACTAGTCAATAGTGAGAGTCGCAACAAAAAATGTCAAATTCACTACACATTAGATATTCAGTTTACGAAGATTTTTAATGTCTTTATTTCTATTCAATAAATAGCTGTAGTTTGTCATGAGATAACATGTTCAGAGGCATAGTACTTAACCATTTAACCCTTGAATTTGTTCAAGAAAACTTCAATTTTCTCATAGATGTCCAATTGCAGACTAAGAGGACTATTTTTTGAAGATTTACCACTTGAATATAGTCTTTGATTTGTCTGTAAGTGGGCATTTCTCAAGACCGTTTCTGGCTGATATGAGTGTTAAATGGTTAAACATGACAGGATACCAATACTGAATGATAGAAATACTGAAATACATCTATAGCAGGTTGTGTTAACAGTGCTGGAATGGTAGATTGTCAATATAACTAAGTAACATATTTTCAACGCCCAATTCATGAAATGTGCTCGGCGTTTAAGTTCAAAATTATCCAGGGGAATGAACATTTACAATGGAGCCCTCTGTCAGAAGACATCTGCTGATCATGTTACATATTTTGACCATCATTATAGCCTCGTCATCAGTTCTAAATATATTGTACAATTGTTCAAGATTTGTTGTAAATACAATATGTCCAGCAGAGACCGGCAGCAACCTTGGTGATTCCCGATGATTAATCTTGCGACTGTTTTTTTCCCAGATCAGTTTAAAACTTCATAAGTATATAGGAGGAGGTTTGTGAAACAACACTGTCGAAATGGGCCATGAGTCAGAAATCCGGTATGGGTGCTAACTACAAGTAGTAATATCGGCTGTGGCATTGAGTTATAAATGTTAGGAACCAAATTTAACTCGTTCTCAAGGTTATTGATTACACTCGCCTAGTCGCCTTAACATATCACCATACTATGCACCGTTTACAAAGGTCTGGCTAGCAACCGGAATGCACAATGTACGGCATGCTCTATGCTGAAATATACAATTATCTGGTATTGTCAACAGGATTGTATTTGCATACGTAAATGCTTCGCGGGACAAAGCATCTGATCAAATGCCTGGTGATGAAACCATATATGGTTGACATGTTGCCTGAAATGTAAACAAAATATCACTGTATGTTCTAAATAAAAAGAATCACATCAGCAATCGCAAGAAAATTCAAATTGTTGCTTTATGAACGTTAATCTTTAAGCAGACCAAGATACTATTTCTAGAAAATTTAACACTGGAATGACTCGCTCTGTCATTGAGCCAGTAATTCCAGTGGTACAATCTCTAAAATAGTATTCTTGGCCAACAAATGCACATTTCTCAAGTTTCAAAGCAACTCTAAATGCTGGTTTATCATCAGTATGACCATTCACCCTTTAACAAATAGGACATCTACTGGATATAATAAAAATAAATATGACTGGAAGCCATTACTGCCATAGGAAGCAACTGCTCCCAGTAATATTAATTTCAGAATATTGAACAAAACATGTTAAACATCACAGAATATACTTGAAATTGTCATTGAAAGGGTATGGTGAAGGCAGCCAAAACCGGTCTCTGTAGTGCTCTTGAGAAATGTTCATAGGCAGGCCAGTAAAAGACTATTTTGGAAATTTGTATCAGAGGAATGACTGACTAGCTTGTTATTTCAGTGGGAAATTTTCAAAAAGTCTTCTTTTGGTCAACAAATTATGGATATTCAATAAGCAAACATTTTTTGGACCAAACTTAGCTATTAAAGGGTTAACTAAAAATATACTGAACTTCACTGGACCGATTGGAGCAACCGACCGACTTTAACAATCACGAGAAAATTCTAATTGTTGCTTTATGAAGATCCATTTTTAATCGGACTAAGAGAACATTATTTTTTTTAAGTTTACCGTCATCGAGCCAGTCATTCCAGTGGTAAAATTTCAAAAAATAGTCTTCTTGGCCAACAAAGGCACATTTCCCAAAAAATTTGCTGCTGTAAATACTGGTTTTTGGTCAGTTTGATCATTAACGCTTTCACCGACAAATTCAATGTATCCCAATATCAGGGCAAACAAACAGGAAATCTTTTGAAAATTAAAAATGTAATTGACTGAAAGCCATTGCTGCCAGTCATATTAATTTCAAAATATTGAACAAAATATGTTATACACATCGCAAAGAATGTACTTGGGCTTGTCGTTTGAAAGGGTATGATGATGTCGCCGCCGGCCAAAACCAGCCTCAGTAGTGCTCTTGAGGAATGTACATATGCAGGCTAAAAGAAGCCTAGTTTTGAAAATTGTACTAGTAGAATGACTGGCTTGTCATTCAGATGGTAAATTTTCGAAAAGGTCTCTTCAATTTGCAGGCCAAGAGGACTATTTTTTGAAAATTGTACCACTGACATGACACGCTTGGTAACAGAGCCAGTCATATCACTGGTAAAATTTCAGAAATAATCTTCTTGACCTCAAACCAGCATTTACGGTGAGTTTGAAAAATGTACAATTGTTGGCCAAGAAGACTATTTCTGAAATTTTACCACTGGAAAGACTGGCTCGGTTACCAAGCCAGTCATGTCAGTGGTACAATTTTCAAAAATAGTCTTCTAGGCCAACAAATGTACATTTCTCAAACTCACTGTAAATACTGGTTTTTAGTGTCAGTTTGACCCTTCCATTAACCCTTTCATTGATACATTCAATGTAGTGCAAACAAATAGGAAATCTTTTGAATATTTAAAGATTAATATGACTGGAAGCCATTGCTGCCTTATGCAACAAATGCTTTCAGTCATATTAATTTCAAAATATTGAACAAAATATGTTACACATTACATCAAGATACTATTTCTAGAGCCAGTCATTCGAGTGGTAAAAATAAAAAAATAGTCTCCTTGGCCAACAAATGCACATTTTCCAAACTTACACTACAGTAAATGTTGTTTTAGTCAGTTTAACAATTAACGCTTTCACCGATAAATTCAATGTATCTCAATCGTAGGGCAAACATGAAATCTTTCGAATATTTTAAAATTAATATGACTGGGAGCCATTGTTGTCTTACACAACAACTGCTTTCAGTCATATTAATTTCAAAATATTTGACAAAATAAGCTACATATTGGAAATAGTATACTTGGACTTGTCGTTGAAAGGGTTAACGCTTTCAGACCGACCGACCGTTTAAGAGAAATATATAGGCATATGATACACACTTACTGCTGCATCAGATATCTTGTATGGAAGGCCATCACCGCCAAAAATACAAAACTCAAACGAACAGGTTAATTCCAAATGAACCAGAAAGAAATGCCAAACAATCCAGGCAACGCCGTCAAACAGAACAGACTAATGTGTCAAACAGAACAGACTAATGTGTCAAACAGAACAGGCTATTGTTAAACAGAACAGGCTATTATTAAACAGAACAGACTAATATGTCAAACAGAACAGGCTATTTGTAAACAGAATAGATTATTGTCAAACAGAACAGACAACTACGACCAACAGAACAGACAACTTCGACAAACAGAACAGACAACTACGACAAACAGAACAGACAACTACGACAAACAGAACAGACAACTATGACAAACAGAACAGACAACTACGACAAAGAGAACAGACAACTACGACAAACAGAACAGACAACTACAACAAACAGAACAGAGACCAATGATAAATAAAACAGACAACTACAGCAAACAGAACAGACATCAATGACAAACAGAACATACATCAATGACAAACAGAACAGACATCAATGGCAAACAGAACAGACATCAATGACAAACAGAACATACATCAATGACAAACAGAACAGACATCAATGGCAAACAGAACAGACATCAATGACAAACAGAACAGACATCAATGGCAAACAGAACAGACATCAATGGCAAACAGAACAGACATCAATGACAAACAGAACAGACATCAATGGCAAACAGAACAGACATCAATGGCAAACAGAACAGACATCAATGGCAAACAGAACAGACAATTACGCCAAATGACGGCTAAAGTCGAATAAGCTATTTCGTCAAACAAACAGAGGGCGCCACTCGTCTCTAGCCAAGGAAAGATAACTCTTCACTATCGAGCGTTACAACGCCGTTACAATTATGGCGACAAATACAAACACAAATACACTCAATGACGCAGTACAATTGTTAAACCATGCTGTGTCTCTGCTAAATATATCAATTGCCAGCGATGGGGTTTGGTACTGTGTCTGTTACAAGGCACAACAGCGTAGCAACGCATGTGACAGTGGCGACAGTCGATGCCGATCCGACGCCGATTATTCAGAAGAGTAAGTACAAATGTAATACAAGCGGCGAGTACCGAGTAGGGGGGAGGGGGGTGTTGGGGGGGGGGGGGGGGGTTAGGCGATGTTTAATCGAGTGTGAAGTAAAATGCGGTCAGACCTCTCTATAGCGACCACCTGTTTTGAGTAGGGGCTGGGTGGGTTGGCGTCAAAGGATTGTGGCTCTTTAAGATGGATGGGCATAACGCTAAAAAATACTACCATCGTTTGATCCCTAAAGCTATTTAGCAAGGAACTTGTTTTAATAAATTCCGTTTGGCCGTTTTTATGGCCTACATGTATATTGTGGACGTTATATACGCAGGTTTAGGTGTACAATAATACGACAGGATTTTAACGTTTGTACACATGATCATCCGCAGTATGGCGGGGTGGGGCTGAGGTGCATACTAGTTTTGTTGAAAATTGCCTGATCTGGGTCATGTTTATAAACGGAATTAGCAAAACATTAGCCCACAAATAAAGTTTTATATTAGATAATGAAGCCGTATTTAGATTTGTGGGGACCATGGACAAAGAATTAGTAGGGGTGGGGTCGTCCCTCAGAAAATCTTTGAAATGAAATCCAAATGCACTGAGACGAAGAATGCAGTTCTGGTGTGAAATATGGAGCTTCCGTTTGCTGTAAAATTATTTTATTTTGTGAATTTTTAGCTCGACTTTACGAGCTCAACTTTTCTTTTTATATCTCATGTTTGATTAATTATACTGAACCCAAACTTGGGCACACGCTTCCTTATAATGACACGCCATCACACAGTGATCTTGATGTCAGAAGGCTAAAGGTCAATGTCACTGATCTTGGGAGAAATCTGGGGGGTTTTCAACTTTAACATTTTTCCGTTTAGCTCAACTTTTCTATTTATAGGTCCCTATCTCATATTTGGTTACTCATACCGGACCCAAACTGGGACATCTGCCTCCTTATAATACGGCATCACACAATGATGTTGGGGGCACAGGGTCAAAAGTCATGGTCACTGATACGCATGTCGACCATCTGTCATTCGTCGTCCGTCCGTCTACCTTTGTTTACAAACGCTACTCATCATTAACCGGGCTTCAGAATGTGTATGCAGAATTTAGATTGTTCAATTTTTGTGCTGAAAATCTTAGATTTTATGAAAAATTTACCGGAAATTGTTAAAGCGCTATTCATCATTAATAGCTTGACAGATTTCAACCCTAGTTGGCTGGACATACCCTAGCGTGGTAGGCTCCAGAACATCTGTATTGTAACTGGTGGATTTTTTGTGAAAATCCAATTTTTTGAAAAATGTACCGGAAATTGTGTCTCCATAACTGCTTAGTCGATTCTATCCAAATTTGGCTGGAAGCATTCTATAGCGGTAGGCTCTAGAAGAAATATTCATAATCTTGGTTGGTCGATTTTTTGGGTGGGCATTTGGATTTTTTTTTATTTTCAAGAACCATTGAAAACTCCTTGATTGATTGATTGAGTGGCCCGATTTCAACAAAACTTGGGTGGAATGATCTTATCAACATATCAAACGAGAATTTTGATTGTTCAATTTCTTTGGTGGGAATCTTTGATTTTTCGAAAATCATCCATCATGTCTACACGTATTTAGCCTAAATGCAAATGGTTCAAATGCCCTAGTGAGCATTACATACCCTTGTCCTCCGGTTGATAATGGTATTGATAAGCCTTCTATATTTAGTTTATGTTTGAAGTCAAGATTCGTGGTTCATTGCAAGCTTTATAGTTCATTGCAAAATCGTAAAGTCCAGCTTCATGGTTGCATTGCAACCACGTTGCTGGTTATAATTAGCATTGTTGCCTAAACGGGTTAACGTCAGTAGTCAGACAGCCTAGTAGTCCGACAACCCAGTAGTCCGATAACCCAACAGTCTGACAGCCTAGTAGTCCGACAACCCAGTAGTCCGATAGCCCAACAGTCCGACAATAGAAATTTAATAGTCGATAGAGTGGTTCAACTGATCCGGACTAGGCCTATTACTGTGACAGGGTATGCAATGCAGTGCATAATAATGGTGCGTGTTCATGCGCACACACGGACAAATGTATACGTACACACGCACGCATGCACGCACTCACTAACGCACGCACACAAAATATGTAGGGCTAATGTTATTGTACGTTATGTTATACTAAAGCATAGGCGGACTGACCAAAGAAATAATAGGTTTCTTCCAAATCTCATAGTCAACATACGGAGATGAAGTTTCGTTAATATATTCAAAGAAACTAAGTTATGGAAGATGGACGGATCAACGTATTACACTGACGGGATATTGGCTAAAATCTTGCCATCGTGTGCTTCGAAATTCAAATCTAGCTTTGTATCAAGATCACAATGACTTTGACCTCAAAAGTCTGAATGACTGCGATGTTCCTGCGGGTTGACGTAACTATATGACGATGCTTAGTTCCAATACTTTTGCCAATTCTGAACCAAAGGCCAGATGCGTTGCTGATTCCCTAGACAAAAATAGAAAAAAAAGAAAAAAAAAGCAGAACCAAGCTGTTAAAGTCTGAATTTTATACAAATATTACAATGTCCGTGACCTCTGACCTCAATAGCATTCCACTTGACATAGGTAACCATGTTCCCACGTTAAATTCAAGTAGAGTGAACCTATTCGGAAATATAAGACAATATGTTGAGCTAAAGCAAAAACTTGAACATAAAAAAATTGAGTTTTATACCAAAGCCACAATGACCTTGAACTTTGACCTCATTGTGCTCCATACACCTGATATAAGGAAGCATGTGTCCAAGTTTAGTCCCACTCGGGTGAACCGATCTGGAGATATAAATTTAATCGAGATTAGACTCTGACAAACAAACAGACAGACAGACAGACGGCATAATGGGACCCGTCGATATATTGGCAAAACTTCTAATTTTCGCCAATAATAAATGACTTCTAACAAGATGGCCAAGGGGCCTATATTGACATTTCAAACTAGAAAAGACAGGTTCTACAAAACACTCTAGAATTCTAAGAAATTCAACAGTTATGGCCAGGAATAAAAATTTAGCCTACGGTAATTTTCAAAGTACATATTGTGCCTATTATACTCCTATTTTAGGAGTAATATTTAAGCAATTTCCATGACATATTTGGAAATCCAAGATGGTCGCGAAATAAATTGAGCAATCCACTTTCTCTTTAGGGGTGTTGATTGAAACATAACCACACTATGATCGTTACACACAAGTCTCATTGAAATTAGGGGATAGATAAAGGAGGCGTAGTATTTTATTTTATTTAAAGGATTTCCTGAAAACTTGGGAAAATCCAAAAAACATCGATCAATCAAAATTATTAATGTAGATCCTACCGCAATAAGATCCTTCCGCCAAAATTTGATTAAAATTTGTGGAGTGTTTTAGGAGGCGATATTTTTTTAAGGATTTCCTGTTATGGAGCCTACCGCAATACGAACTCGCGATTTAGGAGGTACGTTTTAAGAGCTCCGGGAAATTGTCGGAAAATCAAACATGACCACCCAAAAAATTGATCAATCAAAATTCTCGTTTGATATGTTAAAGCCTACCGACGGATGGACGAAGAACGTTAGATGGGCGGTCGCCATGCCATAATCTTTCAGGTCAGCTGAGCTAATAATATGCTCCTAGAAAAGCTTAGAACAAACACGTTGGGAAATGTTTTAATTTATGCCCATAAGCTAGTTAATAGCCGATATAATGAGTATCTACTAGGTTACAGGCTTTCAAATGCAAAAGCGGTATAGATGGACATATGCTGCCTTGGTAAAATGTCACAAATTTGACAGGTCGACCAACCGACAGACATACAGACTGACTGACAGGTAGATGTATACCTGCTGCGGAATCGCAATTAAAAATTGTCCTATGACTACTACTACTACTACTACTACTACCACTACTACTACTACTACTACTACTACTACTACTACTACTACTACTACTACTACTACTACTACTACTACTACTACCACTACTACTACTACTACTACTACTACTACTACTACTACTACTACTACTACTACTACTACTTGCTGTTGCTGCTGCTGCTACTTCTGCTGGCGGTGACGCTGACGGTTTTAGCGGTGATTCTCTTGGTGGTGGTGACTGTGTGTGTTGGTGGTGGTGGCGGTTGTTGTTGTTGTTGTTGTTGTTGTTGTTGTTGTTGTTGTTGTTGTTGTTGGTGGTGGTGGTGGTGGTGGTGGCGGCGGCGGCGGTCGTGGTGGTTGTGGTGGTGGCGGTGGTGATGCCGGCGGTGGTGGTGGTGGTGGTTGTATTGTTCGCGGTAGTAGTGCGGGTAGTTGTGATTGTGGTGCTAGTGGTGGTGGTAGTGGCGGAGATGCGAGATGATGATGATGATGATGATAATGATGGTGCTGTGGATGATGATGATGGAGAGGTGGAAGAAGAGGGTGAGGAAGAGGAGGAGGAGGATGGTGGTGGTGGTGGCAGTCCTGGCGCTGGTAGTGATGATAATGATAATGATAATGATGACGATGACGATGACGATGATGATGATGACGATGTTTAGCTCGACTGGCCTGAAAAGCCAAGTGAGCTTATGTCGTGTCGAAAGTCCGTCGTGTGTCCGTCGTCCGTCCATCAACTTTTCCTTTAAACGACTTCTCAAGAAACGATGTGCCATCTTGGATTTCGGCCAATTTTTAGAAATGTCTTTAAAGATCTTCTCCAAAACCGAACTTGATTGACCAGATGGTTCAGCGGCCATTTTGGATGACCTAGTTTTCGCAAAAACGACTTCTTCCCCAGAACCGCTGAAGCGATCAGGCCGAAATTTGTGATATATAATTAGCGACTAAGGGCCATTAAGGTTTGTTCAAGAGAATTTGATTCGTCAAAAAACATGGCCGCGGTGGACCAATCAGAAGATAGTGTGTTTGGCAGCCATATTGGATTTTTTTATTAGATGGATTTTGAGGCCGAAATTCGGTTTATATAGGTTTTTGGGTATTCTGATCTCAATTTTGCAATTTTCGAAACTGTTGGATAAACGGTTTGGCAGCCATCGTAGATAATTTTCCCGCCAAAAGGTCCCATACTAAAGCAATGGGAAATTTAAAATGTCTTCTCGAGAACTACTGGGCCGATTTGAATTATATTTGGCAGGAAGCATCCCTTTGGCATAGAAATTTCATTTTGTTCAAACGAAGCCGATTGGCCAATTTGGCCGGTGGCCATCTTGGATTTCGGCCGATTTTTAGAAATGTCTTTAAAAATCTTCTTCAAAACCGTTTGAGGGATCAATTCAAACATCATGTAATATGATCTAGGGCAAGAGCTCACTCAAGTTTGTTCAACGGAACTTGATTGACCAAATGGTTCAGCGGCCATCTTGGATGCCCTCGTTTTCGCAAAAACAATTTCTTCCCCAGAACTTCCCCGGAAATTTGTGATATATGATTAGGGACTAAGGGCCATTAAAATTTGTTCAAGAGAAGTCGATCCATCAAAAAAAGCTGGCCACTATGGGCCTATTAATATATAGCGTGTTTGGCGGCCATATTGGATTTTTTTTATTTGATTCATTTTGAGGCCGAAATTGGTTTTGTCTATGTTTGTGCGTATTGTGATTTCAAAATTGCCATTTTCGAGACTGTCGGATAAACGGTTTAGCGACCATCTTGGATCATTTACCCACCAAAATCTCCCATACTCAAGCAATGGGAAATTTAAAATTTATTTTCGTGACATCTTGGATTTTGGTCGATTTTTAGAAATGTCTTTAAAGATCTTCTCCAAAATCGTTTGGGGGATCAATTCAAAACGCATGAAATATCATCTAGGACAAGAGCTGCACCAAGTTTGTTCAAGGGAACTTGATTAGCCAAATGGATTGGCGGCCATCTTGGATGATCTATTTTTTGCCAAAACAACTCCAGAACCACTGAGCGGAAATTTGGGAGATATGATAAGGCACTGAGTGCCATTAAAGTTTGTTCAAGGGAAGGAGCTTAGTCAGAAACATGGCAGAATGGACCAATCAAAATGTAGCGTGTTTGGCGGCCATATTGGACTTGCAAAAATGTCCACAAACTCGTTTAAAAGACTACTCCTAAACCACCCACCAACAATTTTAACAAAAATTCACAGTGCTCCAGGTGAGCAACACATGCCCCTTGGGCCTCTTGTTTATGTTATAATTGGGAGGGTGCAATGATAATGGCGGAGAATTATTCAATTTAGGATGTTGGTTCCCGTTTTCGAAATCTTAAAATAATCTTTATATTTATTTCTCCATAACCGACCATCTGACACCTGCATCTTTAATTGTTTGAAACGATCCACACACAATATTAGTTGTCTCTATTTCTGCCCAAGCATGATAACCACACCACTCCTTGGCGTGTGCGCGCGTGCGTGTGTGTGTGTGTGTGTGTGTCAGTCCGTATCTGTATAAAAAGCTGCTGGTCCGGTTCGGCTCATCTTTAACACGAGGAAGGACATTGCCGTGCAGCAGGATTCCCAGACTTTAGCCGTGATCCGGATAAAAAGCCTGGAGCCATATCAGATCAAATTCCGGATAGATACATATCTATACGATTTTGCTCAAATTTTAACGCAACAAAGTGTGAGACCATACACTAGGATTCCACAATTTTTGGCGTGTTCTGTAAAAATCAGAGAAATCTAACAAAAATCTGGATAATTCAAAACACTTCTTAAAATCTAACCAAAAAATTGGGGGGGGGGGGGGTATTACAGTTGTAAAATCTAAAAAATATTCTGTTGGTCTGCATCTGGATTGTAATCTGAAGACTGAACTGGACTCAAATCTTGTAGCTCGTGCATTACATCTACTAGGTGCTTGATAGTCGCAGCTCGTCTCTCCCAAGGGGCATTGGCTGTAGTGGTTCAAGTCCACTGGGTGTCAGAAAACAAAGCATTCTCTCATGTCTCTTTCTCATCTCTCCTCTCTAGTTGTAATGTAAAATGAAAATGACAGCCACGCCACAAAGTACACATCAATTTTTCAATTGATACATTTTGTACAAATAAATGAGCCATACCGAGGGATGAAATCCTAAATTAGTTGTGGAAAAAGTCTGGAATTTCTGCAGAAGGCATACAATATGAACATCATTCTCGTGAGGAAAGCAGTCATATTTAAATGTTGTGTTTTACTGATGTCCCATTATGCTATGATGAGTAAGTAAGTAGACTTATTGTCACCATTGGCATTGTGTGAATGAATTGTCTGTTATATTTCAGGTGTTACATGAGAGAAAATTACCAGCCGTAAGAGAACTCTTGCATGTTTCCAGCACATCAAAGGTTGAAGATCCACCAAGTGAAACCAGGATGTTTCTATTAACCATAATGATTTTAATGATTTAAGTCCCCGTAAGTTAAAGCGCAAATATAACGACATTCTCGATGAAAAGGAAAAATCCTTAAAGCACTATCAAAATACATTAGCTAAGAGGCAAAACACACTATTAATATTATGAAGGAGGTTTTCACAGAACTTAAAGAGAAAAATCTTCTAAATGAAAATGGATTGGTAATTTTAGAAAATTACTTTTCAGTGTGTGTAAGCCTTGATTTGTTTAAAAAACAGCGTCTGGCTGACAAAGGTCACTATAGCGAAACACTGAAATCATTTGCCTTAACGTTGAACTTTTATTCACCCAAAGCATACAGCTATGTACGTGATGCATTATAATTTTGCCTTCCACACCCAAGCACGCTTAGAACATGGTATTCGACGGTTGACGGTTCACCAGGTTTTACAGAGGAGGCAGTCAATGCAATTAAACATCAGGCTAGTTCTGCAAGTGTGCCACTTTCGTGTGCCCTCATCTTTGATGAAATGGCACTTAAGCAAGTGGTAGAGTGGGATTGGTAAAACTTTGTTGGTTATTTCGATCTTGGTACTGGTGCCGTCGTAGATTCGGTTCATGTGGCCAAAGAGGCGCTTGTATTTATGGCTGTAGCTATAAATAGCTCCTGGAAATTTCCAATCGCATATTTCCTTATTGATGGTATGTGTGCCATTGATAAGGCTAATCTTGTCAAACAGGTGATCTTGAAAGTTCATGATTGCGGGGCTTCTATTGTATCTTTTACTTTTGATGGATCAACTGTTAACATATCCATGGCCAATCATCTAGGTGCAGTGCTGGGACCAGATATTACTACCATCCAGCCCTATTTTGCCAATCCGATCGATCCCACCACAAATGTATTTATATTTCTAGTTCCCTGCCACATGATTAAGCTTATCAGAAATTCATTTGCCGATAATGGTATTTTAGTAAACACGGATGGTAAGCAAGTTCAGCGGTCTTACACTAAGAAATTGTATGATCTGCAAACAAGTGAAGGGTTTCGGCTGGCAAACCGATTGCGAAGGAATCACATCGAATGGTATCAGCAAAAGACGTAAGTGAAGCTTGCAGTGCAAGTTTTAAGTTCATCTGTATCTAAGGCTTTAGATTTTGTGGAGAATGTCTTAGAATTGCCCGAGTTCATTGAATGTGGACCCACTGCTAAGTTCTGGTCTTTCTTTGATCGTCTGCTTGACATGCTAAATTCAAGAAATGCTTATGCTAAAGGGTATAAAGCTGTCCTACGTGAATCTAAAAGTCCGTTCTGGGTATCCTTTCTCCACAATTCCCTTCAGTACCTCTATTGTCTTCAACTAAATGTGGGTACCAATGATTACTGAATGAAATCGTACACCAATAATTGGGTTTGTAGCAGCATGTATGGCTCTTCCTGTTATGCTTGATGGTTTTTCAGTTTGATACGCGGTAGACGTGGTTGGAACAACAACCCATCATCTCAGAAGTTTCGTGCAGCCTATCAGCGTACGTAGCAATTTTACCCCACAGGATGATATAGGTATATTATTAGTTACACCAGTGTTTTTACGGGGGTACAGGCTGTATAAATATAATTGTTTGCGCGTGAGGTAACACAGCCTTTACCCGCGTCAAAACACTGGTATAACGAATTTATTACCCCTCAGACGTCGAAGATAGAGATTTGATCATAACGTGACAATATAATTAGATAAGCACTTCTTGAATTAGACATCTCTAGGCTAGTTCTGCAAGAGGAAAATTGACACGTTTTGCCTTGGCTGTACGCCAAAAACGCCGTCTATGGTTGTGGTCGCTCGAGAGAGAGTTTGCGATCGATAATTAACTCGCCGTTTTTATGGCTATAATTAATTTGTCGAGTAATGCATTCGCTATTCGAATACAAGTATTTTGCGGGATATAAAACCTTGCTGCAACAACAGCTCCCGTCAAATTAGTTTCAAAATATGCAACAACGTTCATGTATAGTTGTCTTGAAATTGAGTCACTTGAAATCTTGAAATTCAACAATTCCGAAGCGGGCACGTATCCGCCAATTTTAGCAACATGCATATTATTATAAAGAGCTTTATGGTTAGCTGCGCAGTAAAACTAAAACACGTTTTCGCGCGGGGGATACCGTGTGGTATTTCCCTCGCGTGAGGGAAATACAAGATCATCCATCCCTGATCTTAACCAATTAAATAACAGCATTTGGTCATGTGACATTACTCAGGGGTAATAATAATTGGTACACCTCTCCAGCAGCAAGCAGAATTAGAAACGTACAATGACACACACACACAGTGTTCTTTAAGTCGTGGGTTTGAAGTTTTGCCTCCAGGTAATGACAATACAGCTGATCTAGATGTTGTATCAAATGAGCATGATTATTCCCAGCTCGTTATAGTTTTGCAGTGTTGCAGTCTGTCTGTATATGCACAGAATATTGTTGTGTATATTGCAGGATTTATTGTTTGAAAATTGTTGAGGAGCCTTACTTGTAGCACATGTTCAGCAGCCTTAACAGCTGCAGCCGATGCAGTTAACTTTTCTGAATTTTTGGTTTAAAAAACAATGGTGGATTAACAGTGCCGTCACCGGACGTTGTTAAAATTTCCAACATAACTGAAAAGTGCATATAAGAGGGTTCATTGTCAATGGTAGGGCGGATAGCTCACGAAATCTGTTACTACAAGTACAATGCAAGGTATTGTCATGTCTTCCATTGGGACAGTTATTTCCCTCCCTTAGTGAGCATATATATGATTCTGAGTTTCCTGAAAGTAATGTAATGTCGCTAATTAAGTTAATCATAAAGGAATACACTATAGTGAAGCACTTTCATGTTGGCCGGCTATGCACAGAAGATATCAAAGGTCGTAATGTCAGAAGCAAATTGACTAAATCAATTCTGTTTCAAGTTCAGTAATATGGCATGATAATGATGTACGATCACCTTTGGCCATTTAGTGGTCAACTGAGCCACCGGCAGGCTCTGCAGTGGTCTTGGACAATGTCCATTCGCAGGTCAAGAGGCCATTAAAAAAAATTTACCACTCGGAGGACTGGCTCGGTAACAGAATCAGTCATTCCAGTTCTACGATTTCAAAAATAGTCTTGTCCGGCGAATGGACACTGATTCAGCAAAACTTGCTTTTTTGACCATTTAATGGTCAAAATGATTATTAGCTTTCATTGCTCTTAGATCTTATAAATCTTCCACATGTGGAAATGTTTTGCTTTTTGAATTGGTTATGCTAAAATATGTTGCTGTTCTCGATAGCAACAGCTTTCTGTTATCTCTGTAATATATCTCCCAATGTGAAAATAAATCAACATGATTGTGGAGTAATTATCACTTTCAAGCTGGGGTGATTAATTTTCAAATCATGCAGATAAGCTGCGGAATATTTTGAAACTGTTTTGGACTTGACGCCTTAGTTTTTTGCTAATATAAATGCCCAAAAACTATCTTTCAGTTCTGTATAGATGTATCTTACCGTTAAATAAATTTACTTTGTATAATGTCTGTATACTACTTGTAGATTATTCCACAATAGTGCTGAAATTATTGCCAAATTAAGGACCCCCGCAATGATAATGATAGCGACAGAATGATATAATTGATAATGCAATTATTTATATTATATTGCTACATCTATGATGGCTCAATTCTACAAAATGACAATGATATAAAGATAATATGTTTGTAATAAGAATAATATTGGTGCTAAAATGAAATAAGTTGTATAATGTTAAAGTTATAATAATCATAATAACATATTTTTATAATGCCATAATGTTGACAGTGATATGATGGTAATACTGATGATGATGACGATAATAATCAAAATGATAATAATAATAATAATAATAATAATAATAATAATAATAATAATAATCAAGGTAGTCAGTGCTGGTGACGGTACTAGTGATTGTAATAATGATGATAATAATATTTGTAATAATATATATGTACATAGTTATTTGTAAATATTGTACATTTGTGTAAAATGTGACCTGGATTTGTAAATAAATTGAATTTGTTACCATTTCCCTGTAAGGGGAAGAGGGTACTTTTGTCCGCACACGTCTGTATCTAAAAGAACTTCCGTACACGATGATTTCCAGAATTCGGCCGTGATCCGGTTAAAAGAATCTGGAACGGATCGGATCTAATTATGGATCTATGAATATCTCAGAAACTACTGGTCCAGTATGGCCCACGTTTCAACACAAGAAAGCATGTGACCATACACTAGGATTCGACAACTTTCGGCATAATCCGAAAAAATACAGAAAATCTCATAACATCCTGATAATCAGAAAACCTTGTGCATGGTGAGAAAATCGAGTGGGCAACCTCTGATTGTAATTGTACAAATGGTATGATTATAATGATATGATGATATAACAATAGAGTGACAATGATGATAAAGATCTATGCTTCATAATTCAATTTCAAAACAAGCATACAGGTAGGCTGTTGGATATTTTGAAATCAATCTGACTTGAAGCCGCCATAGACAACGGCAGTTAATGCTTTGATGGTAAAGATTTGACCAAAAAGTTTTTATTAAAGTTTTGCTTAAGTAGTGATTGCCTATTCGTTGGCTGTTTTTTTTACTTTTACCATGGGAACGACTGGCTTTGTAATCGAGCCAGTCATTCCAGTGATAAAATTTCAAATATATTTGTTTCTTGTCCTTCAAATCGACATTCCTCCAGACCACTGTAGAGACCGATTTTTGTCTGGCATGACGATTAAAGGGTTAAAATAATATTTGTTATCATTATCCTGTAGTATGTCAGTATCTCTATTTCACAATGAAGCTACTGTGTGTTTTTGTAAATATGCATCTAATTTATCATGTTATTATTTCTAATAAATCTAGATTAATTTATCTGATTCATTTGTTTGTTACTAAGGTATATTTACCCATTTCACACTAAGATTAAGTATCATTTTTATACCCCACCAAGTATTTTGTGATGGCGCCGCCGATGGGGCAGAGTGGTTTCTGGATGATAACTCTGGTTACTGTTTATCGGATCGCTTTGAAACTCTTCATAGGCTGTTTGGACTACTCTGGGGGAACAGAACTATCGAAATTGAGGAATCCAGTTTATGGATCAATCACATGACGTCATAATCAACTATGTCACATATAGCTTGACGTCACAATCCAGTGTCATAATCAATTCTCTTCATTGATGACAATGCACGTCAACACCGGGGAAGAGTCGGTAATGAGTTTTTGACTACCCATGGAATTGAGAGAATTTTGTGAACTAACTCTCCAGATCTCAATTCCATAGAGCATTTGTGAGATCAGTTGAAGCGAGCTGTTTATAGTAGAGTGAGCGATGGCACTGCTTGGTGGCATGCATCATGTGTTACAAGAGGAGTGGGTGCCTATCCCGCAACATCGCATCACTCGACTCATCAACACTATGAGAGCTCGGTGTCGTAATGTGTTACAGCGAAATGCTGGATACACATGTTATTAACGCAGTTAATCTGTGATCAAATGACATACTGTATGTTTGTTATGATTTGACTGAACGCTCAATGAAATCTCTGTTTTGTGGTTACTAATTATGACACGAATTGATAGCGAATAAAATTGTTTTTTGCAAATTTTGAAATGGGTCAGTTTTGCATTCAAGGCATGCTCATTAACACAGCGAAGGAACTTGCCGTGCATGAGGATTTCCATGCATGGGGAGCCGAGTAAAAAATGGGTCCAGATCGGATCAAAATCGGAATCTATGGATATCTTGTAAACTGCTGGTTCAATTTGATTTACAGTTTAACACTTAGGATTCTACAACTTTTGCCATGGTCTGAAAAAATCCAAAATCCCAAAAAATCTGGAAAATCTGAAACCTTTATGTGACAAAAAATGGGAGGGCGAGGGTCTGCAATCTGATTTCTCTCGTTTATCAGGTTATTATTTTTAATAATTTTTCTGATCTATTTGTCTGTTCCTAAGATATATTTACCAATAGCAGCCATGCATACCAAGATTAAGCACTATTTTACCACTTTATTATGCTAAATATTTTGAAATTAAAATGATGAAAACAAAACGTTCCATAGTTATTGGGGAAAATTAGAATTTTCACAAATACAGTGAGTGCCTTGGTTAATCTGTATGTTTGTCTGTGGTTAAGTTCTTGGTAATGGTTTAGGCTCTGCATATATTGTCTTATATCAGTTAATCTTATTGAAACTAAATTCGAACACATGGTTACCTTATTGAAACCAAATTTGGACACATGGTTACCCAAAGGTAGTGCAATGAAAGTGAGGTCACAGGGTCAATGTCATCGTGACCTTGAGCAATATTCAAGTTTTTCAAGTTAGGTTTTCTGTTAATTTTTCTGTAAATTAACTACTTTGCGTCTGTCTTTACCTCAGGATTTCTTCACCCTATTGCAACCAAATTTGGACACATGTTAATGCCTATATCAAGAGAATGCATAATATCTTGGTTTGTCATAGCTTTATTCATGAATACTCATTATTCCCTTCCAAGACCCCCTGAAAGCTTGAGAATTTTACTGATCAGCTTAGCCTGGACGCAGAAGACCGGGCAGCCATTTCTCACATTTGCCCATGATTGTTGCTTTTTGGAGGGGGTTGGTGGTGGTGGATTTAATGGACATGGTAAGGGATGTGGCCACAATAGGAATAGGGCCTAATATATTTATCACAATTGTTGAGGGTGACTGTTCCGCCGATTATATTAAAACGTATCAGAAGTCATTTTGAAAACAATTTGACTAAAAGTTACTTTTTAGCAAACGTTATAATACTCGTTAACATTTCAAGGTGGCTAAATATAGAACGGGTAGAATATTTTTGAAAGCTTTGACTCTCTCAGACATCTAAAGTTTCCAATCTCAGTTTTAAAGTGAGCTGATTTCTCTCTACCATTTAACACATGTTTACTTATGTTGATAATATGCCTATATAATGGGAGGTACGGTAAATACGAAGATTGTTAACCATTTTGAAAATGATTTCGCTGATTCAGGTACAAATATCACTGACAATCGGGGATTATTTAAAACATACGTCCATCTAAATAATTTAAATTATGTTCCAATTTTAATTTTTTAAACTCGTAATTAGTTTTTACTCAACAGTGGTTTGTTTGTTGACTACTTAGACACGGTATAGAGCAGCAACAGCAATGAATATTGCTGACTATTTTGAAAGGAATTTCGTTGAAATGAGGGGTCTACTTGACAAAATTTACTGTTAAGACGCCTGAAAATCGGGGATTATTTTTAAAAAAAGACCCTTCTATATATGTTCCAAATTTTATTTTAAAATCTCAAGTAATTTTGACACAACAGTGGTTTTAGACACGGCATATAGCAACAACAGTAATGGATATTAACTGACTATTTTGAAAGGGATTTCGTTGAAATACTTAACCGATATGTCTGAAAATCGGTAATTATTTAAAACATGCACCCTTCTACATATGTTCCAAATTTTATTTTAAAATCTCGAGTAGTTTTTACGCAACAAGGGTTTGTTTGTAATACATAGAGCCGCTAGTCGCTCTTTTGCCATACTAACAGCAAAACCTGCCTGGCTGAGCGCTAGACGTCGAGTGTAATAGTGGAGTATAGGGGCGCGTTCTCTAGTCAATACCTCTATGGGGTACCAAGTGAGACTGAAGAGTTATCTTCTCTTGGATATAGACGAGAGTGGCGCCCTCTGTTTGTTTAACTAAATAGCTTCTTCGACTTTAGCCTATTTCATTTGGCGTAGTTGTCTGTTCTGTTTGCCATTGATGTCTGTTCTGTTTTTCATTATTGTCCGTTCTGTTTGTCGTAGTTGTCTGTTCTGTTTATCATTGATGTCTGTTCTGTTTGTCGTAGTTGTCAGTTCTGTTTGTCGTAGTTGTCTGTTGTGTTTGTCGTAGTTGTCTTTTCTGTTTATCGTAGTTGTCTGTTCTGTTTGTCATTGATGTCTGTTCTGTTTGTCATTGATGTCTGTTCTGTTTGTCGTAGTTGTCTGTTCCGTTTGTCATTGATGTCTGTTCTGTTTGTCGTAGTTGTCTGTTCTGTTGGTCGTAGTTGTCTGTTCTGTTTGACAATAATCTATTCTGTTTGCCAATAGCCTGTTCTGTTTGATATTAGTCTATTCTGTTTGACACATAAGTCTGTTCTGTTTGATAATAGCCTGTTCTGTTTAACAATATCTGTTCTGTTTGACAATAGCCTGTTCTGTTTGACACATTAGTCTGTTCTGTTTGGCATTAGTCTGTTCTGTTTGACGGCGTTGCCTGGATTGCTTGGTATTTCTTTCTGGTCCATTTGGAATTAGCCTGTTCCATTTGCGTTTTGTATTTTTGGCGGTGATGGCCTTCCATAGATACCCTTGGACAGATGTGGTAGTAAATGCCTCCGTTGAGCGTAGAGCCCTCGAGAACACGAATGAGGACAATGGTGCGCCACCCCTTCGCACGTTCAGAATTGTTTATTCGATAATTGAGTTTCTGCGAAATTGTCACGGCGGAGTTAGTCACTGGCCCCCAAAATACGTACGTCAGTGAGTAAATATAGCTGACCTTGCTCTTACGCGGTATGTGTAAAGGCCATATCTATCGTATAACGTACCCCGGGATTGTCCATTGAATTAATACACGTCTAGGCAAAGATAATGGATATAGCAAGATGGGAAATACCCGAGCGCTTTGCGACGCTATTGAAAAACAGCGCCATCATACGACTACGACGTGACTTTGACGTTATACCAGGTGCATTAACTCGTAACGGGAATGACGCGGTAACGCAAACCCCCTTGACGCTGGAAACAAAGCCAAACAGGCGAGATAAATCAATAAATAAATAAATAAATTAAAAAAAAAATAGCCAAACAAGGTAAACAAACACACATGTAAATAATGTAATAGGTATGGCGCGCTGCAGTGAATTTAAAGGTGGAAAATCAAAAGATAAAACATGTAGGCTGATCATAGTTAAGGGGGCTCAGGCTCTGCGATCGGATGCACAAATTAAAACGTGGAAGAATGAAAATTGTGTGTTTTTTAGTTCCGGAAAGATAAGGAAAGGTTAGAAATTCATGTTATAGTCCTACTATTTGCTACACCACGCTTATGCGTGCCTATAATTAGCCACCACATATGTATATAGGGGGGGGGGGGGGTGGGGTGGGGGGGGGGGGGGGGGGGGGGTGGGGGTGGGGGGGGGGCTGGTTGTAATGGGGCTGTACATCTTCAAATATCATTGAACATTAGCTTACGCATTGCGAATATAATTGGTGTAGTCAAGAAGAGATTATCTAATTGTCAAGAAAAATGGGATACTGCAATTTTTGAACGACACTATTCTAAGCGCAGAATACATACGTACGATGGAGCGGGCACATGGGCGCACGCACGCATACGCGGGCATCCATTAAGTAATGCTAATACAGGGACTTATTTTGAGCACCTGTTATAGAAAAATAATATCAGGGCCGGCGTGCGCGCCACAGCAGCACGGCACTTTTTGAGCTAGCAAAACAAAATTTTTTTTGTATATTATATATCGCAACCAATTCCAGTTTCCAACTCTATACATTTATTAATTAAATATGATCTGCTAATTTCTTTTTTAAAATATTTATTGTATCATGTGTACAAAGGGATTGGACACAAGTTCTACGTTATAACACTGTAATTTCCGTCCTCTCCCAACGAAGAGAGAGAGAGCTCTCCCAACAGAGAGAGAGAGAGAGAGAGAGCTCTCCCAACAGAGAGAGAGAGAGAGAGAGAGAGAGAGAGAGAGAGAGAGAGGGAGGGAGGGAGGGAGGGAGGGGAGGGAGGGAGGGAGGGAGGGAGGGAGGGAGGGAGGGAGAGAGAGAGAGAGAGAGAGAGAGAGAGAGGAGAGAGAGAGAGAGGGAGAGAGAGGGAGAGAGAGAGTGAGAGAGAGAGAGGGAGAGGAGAGAGGGAGAGAGAGAGAGAGTGAGAGAAGAGAGGAGGGAGAGAGAGAGGGAGGGAGAGAGAGAGAGAGAGAGAGGGAAGGAGGGGAGGGGAGGAGTGGGAGGGGGGAGGGAGGGAGGGAGGGAGGAGCGAGGGAGGAGGGGGAGGAGAGAGAGAAAGGAGAGAGAGGGAGAGAGAGAGAGAGAGAGAGACAGAGGAGAGAGAGAGAGAGGAGAGAGAGAGAAGAGAGAGAGAAGAGAGAGAGAAGAGAGAGAGAGGAGGAGAGAGAGGAGAGAGAGAGGAGAGAGAGAGGAGGAGAGAGAGAGGAGAGAGAGGGGAGAGAGAGAGAGGAGAGAGAGAGAGAGAGGGAAGGAGGGAGTGAGGAGGGTGGGAGGGGGGGGGAGGGGGGGGGGAGGGAGGAGCGAGGGAGGGATTGGGGAGAGAGAGAGAGAGGGAAGAGAGGAGGAGAGAGAGGGGAGAGAGAGAGAGGAGAGAGAGAGAGAGAGGAGAGAGAGAGGAAGAGAGAGAGGAAGAGAGAGAGCAGAGAGAGAAGAGAGGGGGAGAGAAGAGAGAGAGGACGAGAGAGAGGAGAGAGAGAGAGAGAGAGAGAGGAGAGGGAGAGAGGAGAGAGAGAGAGGAGGAGAGAGAGAGAGAGAGTGAGAGAGAGAGAGAGAGCGATTACTCCTTGACATAACATTAATAATTACATTATACACTATTTTAGACAAAAAAAATCAATCACTGAAAGTGAAATCCTGACATTACATCTCCCCTTTCAAATAGTCATTAAGAAAAGAGTTGCAAGTGCAGGGTAAAAAATTGTCAACTTCATAGCATCATAGACATTATCCACATATAACAGCGCAATTCTCATTGAAGCAAGAAAAAATAAATAAATAAAAAATGAAAATTAATAATTCTGGCAGATAAGCACCTGCTAATCATTATCAGCTAATACAGAACCAACCGCCCTATTTCGAATACATTACTTGACCATATCATAATTAATCAATATTAGGCGTGTCAAAGATAGTGGCGTTCTTGCACGTTTTTGTAGCGGTCATACCCCAGTACATATGACCATATCATCCTGCATACCCAAAACGGAAATCATACAAGCGCCATATATGGGATTATGCTGAATGGGTGAAATTTAGAAACTACATATCTAATGCTCCGTGGAGTACCCTTTCCGACGAGCATGACGTCGATAGCTGGTGCCAAACCATTACTACAAATATACTAATGCAGCCAATGCTAGCATACCAAACAAATCAGTCACCATCCACCCCAGATGATAAAGCCTGGATGTCTAGCAAAATTAGACACGAGATGAGAATTAGAGAAAAACTGTATAAGAAAGCAAGGGAAACCAAACAAGAACAGGACCTTGCACACTTTAAGAAACAAAGAAATTCGGTCAACACCTTAGTTCGGACAGCCAAACAAGAATTCAAAATCAAACTGGCAGAAAAAAATTAAAAATGGACGCACAGGTTCCAAATTGCGGTGGAAGTTGAGCAAGTCCTTTTTGTTTGATACTAACTCCAATTTTGGCGATATACCCCTCTTAAAACGTGGTGACGGCTCATTTACCTATGACTTTATTGAAAAGGCTAATCTTTTAAAATCACTATTTTTCAAGTATTGCCACAATTGATGAGTCAAATGTGGAAATACCCCCCCCCCCCCCCCCGCCCCCCCCCCCCCCTTTATCCCTATATACAGAACACTTTTTAAATATGATCACAATAACGACTCAAGACGTTCTAGATTATACTTTCTAAGCTGGATACCTCAAAAGCTGTCGGTCCCGACAGACTAAGTCCTAAACTATCAGTCATGAGTAAAGAAATTCTAGCTCCGATTCTAGCACGTTTCTTTAATTACTCACTCATAAATTCAAAATTTCCCACCTCCTGGAAATATTTCCATTGTAACTCCAATTTTTAAAAAAGGGGGAAAGCCATTGGGCAAACACATGGCTAGTCGAATTTAATGCTTCCAAAACAACGTCTCTATTTATTTCTCTACGCAGAGATCCTACCGTTTTTTCAATGAATTTCAAAAATTCTGAAATAGTTCCATCCACCCATCATAAACAACTTGGTATCATGTTCAACAATAACGGTCATTGGCACAACCATGTGGAAAGTATAATAGCAAATCCCCAGCTCAAGCTTTCATTACTCAAAGGACTAAAATATATCTTAGACCGCGAATGCCTCGAAATCATGTATAAGAGCTTTATTAGGCCATCGCTGGAATATCTTGTTAACAGACTAGAAGACGTACAAAAGGATGCTCTTAGGACAATTAGCGGAGTGACACGTAGTGCCCACATCGAAGATTTGTATATAGAAACTGGCATAGAAACACTTTCCCACGACAAGAAATTCACAGATTATTCATGTTTTACAAAATTGTCAATGGGATGACGAGCGAGGCCTTGACTGATTATCTCCCTCCACTGATATTGTCACGTAATCCCTACAATATCCAATGCTCGAATTCTTTCACCCCAGTTAGATGTCGAACGGATCTCTATCGCGAGTCGTTTTTCCCAGCAACAGTACGTGCCTGGAACACCCTTCCAGCCCCTGTCACTATGTCTAATACCCTACCGGAATTCAAGACCAAACTAAGAGCAATGCCCCGTATTCCCAGTCCCCCTCCGTGGTATTACGTCGGCTCAAGGGTGGCTAATATTGTATTTCTACCGCCATTGTCAATGTACAAATAATCCTCATATGCCGTTGTCACGGCCTGAGTGTAATAAAGAAAATAGGAAAAAATACGTTAAAAAGGGGAAACACCGTAACCTTCCCATCTATCCCTGTATAGCGACTCTGGGTGTAACATAAATACAATACAATACTATACTATTCTTTGCACCTGATCAAACGTGATAACGGTGATAGACAAGGTTGTATAAATAATAGCGGAATTCTGTTAACGACAAGGCACTCCCAATTCCTATATAAAGTTTGTTCGGTGTGTGCTAGGGACAACTACATAGTTTTATTCCAAAGAGAATCTATTTAATTCAAAGTGGAATTGAATAATCTCCAAGTTTTATACACATTACAGAGGCTTGGTTAGCATTAATATGGGTGTCTTTTTGAATGCCGTCACGTGGTTTGTAGCTGTTTCCCTGTTACATAATAATGGTAAGTATTCTGCGTTTGGAATCTTCTGATACCTGCTAGCTTATTTTATTACAGGTTAGTCCCCCATGTCTTTGATGAATGTTAGGCATGGGCAGCAACAGCTCCCTGTCAAATTAGTTTCAAAATATTCAGCGGCTTACCTGTATAGCTTTCTGGAAATTGACATTCGGTGCAAGGATCGATTGATCCGTAATCCGAAAACAGAACATTATTTTTACGATTTTTCAAGAAAATTTAAATTTTAGTTAAAGTGAATGACCATTTGATGGCCATGAGCAAACTGTTCTTGTAAATTTACCATTAGAATTTGGGAAAATGTTTAAGAGTATTTTTGGCCAGCTTGCCGATTAAAGGCGCGATGGTCAGGAATATCTAAATCTTTGTGCTTAGCCAGTGCTCATTTGTGGGCCCAAGAGAAGAATATTTTTGAAGAATTACCTTTAGAATGACTGTTTTGGTTGGTTACAGAGCCAGTCATTTCAGTGGTAAATTTAAAAAAAGCTCTTCTGTTGGCCAGCAAATGGACACGCCTCAAGACGATTGCAAAAGCCGGCTTGTCCAATTATGGTTTTCCTCTTCTTCTTTTCGTTCGCTGACCATACCTCCAGTCCTGTAAGTGACTATCGACATGATCATAAGCGTTAAGTGCGCTCCTGGAACCTCCGTCTTCAGCACTCGAGGTTTCTGCCAGGGTTACCTCACCCTTACCTCCTTTAGTTGCCTCTTACGACATGCAGAGGATACGGAAGGTGTATTCTAAGCCCCACCTACAGGGCAGATTATGGTTTTGATACATTTACAATTTTAAAAACTTTACGTTGTATATTTTCAAACCAATTCGACTCGGAGCTGTTGCTGTATATTACAGAAAGAGCTCCCGGTCAAATTAGTTTCACAATATTCAACAGATTACCTGTATATATTATCTTGATGAAAATTCAGGTTTCAACGTTTCAAATGAATTTCAACACGCATACGAAGTGGGCGGAGTTTAGCTAGAAATGGGCGGGGCAATAAACGGAACACTTTCAGACATTTAGATAAAGCAAAATACTATAGAAGTGTCATCGCAAAACGTGACTTTATATTAACGGGAGGCTAATCTCATTTCAAATGTTGTATTGCACCGATAGATTATGGTTAATAGATTCCATATCATTCATTTCCGGTCACATCCCCGTCGCTGTATCACACTTATCTGCTTTGTAATATCAGGTAAATATTGAAATATATTGAAATATTGAACAATGTTCGCTACCATTTTGTCTCCTCAGGTGATAGTGTGTGGTGTCATGTATGTGCCAAGGTATTGCATTCTTTATTATGTAATACTTATCCTGTTGCATATTTTGAAACTAATTTGACTGAAAGTTGTTGCTGCCTATGGCAGCAATACCATCCAGTCAAACTGGTTTCAGAATAGGCAACAGCTTACTTGTATGATTGCTTTCATATAACATTGCCAAACTATAGCTGGCACCTCAATTACTGAGTGTAGATACCGAGGCAGACACTCTAGAATTTGTCTGATTGAAAAGTAAATCATGACAGCCATCAGAGGCTGTATACATGTATCAATTCAATTCCATTCAATGTATTTACACCCAGGCCACAATGTGGCATATGGGGTCCATTAGTACATACATTTACACGGTCAATGGCGATTACATGGAATGTTGATAATTATTATTATTATAATAAAATTATTATTATTATATTATCATTATTATTATTATTATTATTATTATTATTATTATTATTATTACAACATGTATTATTATTATTATTATTATTATTATTATTATTATTTTTATTATTATTATTATTTAAACATAATATAAGTACCTAAGCAGTAGAGGTAACAGTAGTAGTTGCAGCTGCTGCTGCTGCTATTGTCATCATGGTCGTCGTCGTCGTCGTCGTCGTCATCGTCGTCGTCGTCGTCGTCGTCGTCGTCGTCGATGTCGTAATCGTCGTTTTCGTCGTCGTCCGCCATGGTCCTCCTCCTAGTCGTGGTCGTTGTTGTCATCATCAACATTCAGATATTAAAGCCTGAATATCGTTCCTTGTCGGCATGATAAAAAGCTAAAATGCCATGGACATTGGGTGGCAAATTCTATCACCAATATCAGTATAAGATAAGGTGAGCTTTCCGTTAAGTGATTACCATATTGGATGGGTGTTTACCTATGTGACCGGGAAAGACAACCTGGTCACTGATTACAGGTATGTGAATATGATCAATGCTCTTTTGGCGCTATGAAGATAAAGATTTCTGAAAACTCTTTGGAGTCATACTAGACAAATTATTGATGTCTGACTTGGAGATAACGCACGTACGCACGCAGGCGCGCGCGCGGACGCACCACCGTAAGCACGCCTGTACACACACACACGCGCGCGCGCGCTCACGCACAACACCGTACGCACGCACGCACTCACATGAAATCTAGAGTCTATCATAAGTGCTCTAAGTATCAATAATGCTAAGAAAAGAATTAATGTAATTACAAAAATAAGTTCAAGATGTAGGCCTATCACGAGTAATCGCCGCTTTAGTTTAACACTACAGAACCGATAAGCTAAATTCTTCATCTCTAAACAACCATGTGGGCAGTTACTTATACTTATACGGGTATACTTTGACATCTGAATTCGCCCCTGCCCCCTCCCCCAACCCCATGCGCAGTGATCATTTTATACCGTGGACCAACGACCAGACTATTGAGCGCGTCGCATGGTTGCCAGTCCAGAGGGACTGTCGCATCCAAATTCACGACACGGAACTCCCTATAGTAGTACCATTATTTGACAAGAGAGGACACTTCGAATAACTCCTTGTCCCATGCAAATCGGGTCTAATGTCTCACATTGAGTAACTGAACCCCCGCTTTAAATAGCTCCGTAAATATATATTCAAGGTCATATATCATGTCATTCTTACCAAGATGGAGTGTACATTCATGTAGTTACTCGCATACATGCATTAATCCACGTTTTTCTGTTGCAAATATATGGGTAAACGTGATTTTAAAATCCTAGCGAACGATGCAGTACATGTCGGAAATAACATAGAATGTGTACAAAACAAACCCAGAAACATTTTATTTAATACTTTAGAACTTTGAAAACAATCTCATAAATGCTCTGTTGAATAATTTGAATATAATTTGATGGGAAGAGATTGTTGCCTTAGGAAGCAATGACTTCCAATCGGATTATGTTCAAAATATCCAATGGTATCAATATTTATCTTATTTTTGGGTGTACTGTTTGTCATGATGGTGTGGCTCCCTCCAATAATTAGGAGCGCCGCGACGCGATATGTTGCTGCACATCTTATAACGCGCTCTTCCACCCGGGTTATACACCAACCCCACCATCGCCTCACCCACCACCACCCCACCCCCTGTATCGGCTCCTGTATAAGTGATTAACTATTTACATGCTGGATATTGTCAATTTGGCTCCTTGATAAAATTTAAACTACGAACATGGCAGTGCTCAACACACGTGTCATGCG